>PVKA01035227.1:0-22803 GCA_004027165.1 Ctenomys sociabilis
AGGAGATTGTGGAGCCACAGAGGAAAGAGATTGAAGTTCTATAGTGTGCCTGGGGAGAGTCACATGAAGAGAAAACTTTCTCTCAGGCTCTCACAGAGAGCAATCTGGTCAAGCATTGGCCGTGACTCATCCACATGGATGACACAGACAAAGGAACTACAGAATAATGTACAGGACTACAGGATAAACCCTGAGAAGATTTCAATGACCACATAGGAAATATAAAGTACATGTGTTGGTATATAAGTTTGGATCTACCTAGGTCTTAACCATCCAGCAGAAAAGTATAAATGTATAAAAATGAAGTATACATCGTGAGCCCATAATATTAAGCTGAGCTGTAATTGGATATGGTCGACAATTTCTTTGAATAACTCCCTATGGTTGCAGAATGCTGGACTGTGTTGGGTTGTGGTGTCGAGTTCAAGAACCTAAGGTAGTTGAATGTCACTGGAGTGCCCACTTTTGACAGGTGTAGACAAAGGAAGGGTTGTAGCAAGAAAAAAATCAAGATGTGTGTGTATAGACAGTACAGTTGGTATAGATAACGCTGTGCTTCTACATAATTCTATGAGAGGCAAGATCTGCACTAATGGTGGGTGGACAGGATATTATGTCGGCTTTTAGTGCTATGGTCATCCACTAGGTAAATAATTATTGAATCTTTGATATAATCCAGCTATAAAAAAAACCTGTAAATATAATTTCATGTGTGCACCTTGTACAATACCAAAACGTTATGAAAACAGTTTGCAATGTATTAATTCATTGACTCTGTATGGTTAAGGTGTCTTGAAACTTTCTGATTGACATTTGTATTTTAATAAAATAGAAATAAATGGAAAATAAATAAAAAAAATAAAAAAATAAAAACAACAGGAATTAGACTATAATAATTCAACAGCTATAAGATGATGCAAAGATGTCAATCAGCAAGAAGTGAATGAAAATGACGTAAAAAGGCTTATTTGCAGAAGTAATGGCAGAAAGCTTCCCAAGTGAGGGTGGGGGTATATGGCATACAGAAAACTGAGGCATATAGAAGTCTAAACAGCATCAACCAAAATAGATTTACACCCAGACATAAAGTAACAAAGATTGCAGAAATTCTACACAAGAATAATGCATTAAAAGTTATTACAGGAAAGAAACAGCACATTTAAAGGAAAACTCCTGCCTGAGAAGCATACATCTCAAGTTTGATCCCTGTTACCACAAAAAATAAAAATGAAAACAATGAAGAAGTAAAATACTTCTTTTAGAAAGAAAAGCTAAAGAAATTCGTGACAGTCAAACCAACACTACAAAAATTACTAAAAGATATTCTAGAAAGAGATTAAAATTACCACAATTCCAAGAACAAGAAGAGAAAGAAACCACCAAACAGGACAAACAATTAAACACAGGAAAAGAAGAGAAGCAACAGCAGGAAATAACAAGACTATGATAAGCCACTACATGTCAGTTATAGCTACTAATATAAACAGTCTTAATTCACCAATTAAAATAATAGAATGGAAGAACAGATCAAGAAGAAAATCCAACAATATGCTATATACAAGAATCACATTTACCTCAAAAGGAAATTTGTAGACTGAAAGTCAAAGGATGAAAAATGATACTCCATATGCCAGAACTCGGAAAAAATCAGGGGTAGCTATTGTGTTTGCAGACAACGTGAACTTTAAAATGGAATGATCAAATAAATTAAAGAAGGTCCCTAGAGATGGGTTTGGGGAAAACTTCAAAAGGGAGAGATAACAACCATAAGTACGTATGCACCAAATATGAGAGCAGCCAACTACATAAGGCAAATTTTAGAGAATATGAAAATTCTAATAACCAATAACACAAACTTAACAGAAGACTTTAACACCCTATTTTCTCAAAAAGATAGGTCAACTATTAGCAAAGAGCTAGAAGAATTGAACCAAAACTTTGAACAAATGGAATTACTGGACATTTAGAGTGTTTGACTCAACAACATCTGAATCAAGGTTCTCAGAACTGTAGATACCTAGAATGCCCAGAGTAATCCAGGAGCCAGTTCCATTTTGGCTATGTGAAGGGAAGTACCTAGAATGTGGCAGATGGGTAGAGGAACACAGAGCAAATAATCTCTAACAAGATAAACATCTGAGCACACATGCATTTCAACTTCACATGGGACATTCTCTAAAATAGACCACATACTAACCCATAGAGCAAACTCAAGTAAATGCACGAAAAGTGAAATGATCCCATACATATTATATGACCATACTACAGTGAAACTAGAAATTAATGATGAAAGAAACTACAGAAAACCCACAAACACATGGAAATTAAATAATAAGCTCCTCATCAAATAATGGGTCACAGATGAAATTAAAGAAGAAATTAAACAATACCTACAATCCATTGAAAATTCAAATAGAACTTACTGAAATGTGTGGAGTGCAATGAAAGCATTCTCAGAGTGAAATTTATAGTGGTGAGTCACACATTAGGAAAATAGAATGAGATCAAGTAAATATCTTAGTGCTGCAACTCAAGCTTCTAGAAAATAAGAGCAAATAAAGACTAAAACTCAACAAAAAAGCAATTATAAATATCGAGCAGAAATTAATGCAATTGAGACAAAGAAAACAACACAAGAATTAATGACTCAGAGAGCTGTTTGTCTGAAAGATTAAATAAAATTAATAACCCCCTAGCCAACCTCATCAGAAAAAGAAAAGAAAAACTCAAATTCAAGCAATAAGGAATGAATGGTGTGACATTAGCTCCTATTGAAATTCATAAGATCATCCATATCTACTTCAAAAATCATTATGTTTAAGGATGGAAAACACAAAACAAATAGGCAGATTCCTAGATACATATGAATTACAAAAAATACATCAAGAAGATATAAAAATTCTGAATACTCCAATAACAGTCAATGAAATTGAAATTTTAATTTAAAAAATTTATCATCAGTGAAAATTCTAGGACCTGATGGATTCACAACTGAATTTTACAAGAAATTTGGAGAAATTTAATCCTAATGCTTGTCAAGCTCTTCAATCAAATTTAAAAGAAAGCAAAAGTCTCCCTAATTCATTGCTGGAGTAAGTACTGCACTGATACCAACATGAAAGAAAGATACAACCAAAAAAGAGAATGACAAGCCAATCTTCTTCAATAACGTAATGCAAAGATCCCAACAAAATAGTGGCAAATAAAATGCAGCAAGTCATCAGGAAGATTATTCTCCATCTCCAGGTGGAATTCATCCCAAGGATACAAGGGATTCAACATATACAAATCTATAAGTGTAGTACACTGTACTAATAGTACCTGAGCCCAAACCACATGATCATCTCAGTAGATGCAGAAAAAGCTTTGACAAAGTCCAACACTCACTCGTGCATGATACAAAACACTACAGAAAACTGGAATAGATGTCTGTCTGAGTTATTCTTCTCATTGCTGAGACAAATACCCGACCCTCAGATTGAAGGAAGGAAAGCCTTATTTATCTCACAGTGGAGGTTTCAATCCATACTCATCTGGCTCCAAGGTACAGCAGTACATGGCAGAGAGCAATTAACTCTTCATGGTGGTGGCAAAGAGCAGAGACAAAAAGAGAGGAATAACAGCAAGAACAGCTATAGAGAGCAAGTCTGTCTCTCTGTATCTCTTATGTTACATTCTGCTACCTGCCACAGGCTGTGTATAGCATTTATACCCATAATCCCAGAAGTACTCAGACCCATAATCCCTGAAGTACTCAAACCCATAATCCCAGCCTAATCACAAACTCTAGGACTGCACCTCAATGACTGCATGAGGACTTGGAAGGACAAATACACACAAACCATAACAATGGCTTATACCTCAAAGAATCAACAACTGGAGTCTCATCTTATTGAGAAATTTCTGCACGTCCAAAGAAATTAACAACAGAATGAAAAGTCAACTCCAAAATTGGGAAAGAAATATTAACCAAAGTCACTTAGACAAAGGACTTCTATCTAGAATATATAAAGCACTAAGAATATTAGTATCCCTAGAGTTCAGATGTTCAGTCCAGCATACACATCTGAGATGAATACATACTTCTCAGAGGAAGAAATATAAATGGTAAGTACATATATGGAATAATATTGCATAGCACTGATCATTTGAGAAATGCAAATTGAAACAACACTGAGATTCCATCTCACTGTACAAAAAAATGACTCTCATAAAGGAATCAACTAATAATAAATTCTGGAGATGCTGTGGGAGAAAGCATTCCGCTTTTCCATTTTTGGTAGGAGTGTAGACTGGTACAATCTTTGTGAAAAATAGTGTGGAAACTACTCAAAAAACTAGGATTAGAATTTCCATTAAAAGCACCTATTCCTCTTCTGGCTATTTTTCCAAAGTAACTGAAAATATCATACAATAGTGATATTTGTTTACATGTATTTATAGCCACACAATTTTTAATAACTAAATCTTGAAAATAACCCAAATGACCATCACTTGAGAATGGATTAAAAAAAAAAACAACAGAATCTTTATACAAGGGTCTCTTACTCAGGTATAAAGAAAGATAAACTAGAGATTTTATTTATTTATTTATTTTTACTTATTTATTTTTATGTATAGAGTACATGGTTTCAGTACACAGATTAAAATTATAGTGATCCTCCTGTTTTCAGTCTCCCAAACGCTGGGCTTACACGTAAGGGCATCACATTCAGTCTCAGTCCTCATCTCAGCAGGCCCCGGTGGCAAGGCTCATGAGGAGTGCCGGGGATCTAATCCGGTTCTTGATCTTCTCTAAGCAGATGTTTAGTCAACTGAGCTATGCGGCAGGTCCAGCTTAAGGCTTTTACAGGTAAGTGGATGCAACTAGAAGGTGTACTCATAAGTAAAATAAAACAGAGCCACATGTATAAACATAATATTTTTACTGTGACCAGTTTTATATGCTAATATCTGTAATCTGAGTAACTACATTGAAGACTGCAATGTGCAATGCAACAATCACTATTGAATACTTTTCATCTTGTTTTGTAAAGTATGTATTGTTTCTAACGTCTTACATGTCATTTTAAACTCTGTGTAAAGTAAATTACAAAAATAAAAAGAACAAGGAAAAATTAAGGTTTATTGAAATGAAGGTTTAATGTTTAATTGTTTGATCAATCTTTCATGTCTATATGTGGTAAACTGAGCAACAAATTTGATAAAAAGTTTATGCAATATAACAACCATTGTTAATCCACCATTCTTGTTTTGAAATTCTGTACAATTTTAATTGTTTTATGTTGCTTAGATTTTGTATTTCTCTTTGTTCTTGTTATCTGTGTTTGGTTTTTCCTCTTTAAAACAAAATTTTAAAATATTGGCAAAAAATCTGAATAAACATTTCTCAACAAAGGCCATATGAATAGACAAAATGTATATTAAAATATGCTAAATCTCATTATTGCAAATCAAAACAGAAATGAGAGGTCAGCTTCACCAAAGAGCTATTTTCAGCTATACTTCACCAAACAGTATTTGGTGGCAGTGAACACATTTGCAAGTTGGAGAGAAGAAAATTCTCACACATCATTTTTTTCCATAGTTTTATTGAAAAACAAATAGCACAATGAGCCAGTTTCAAATCAAATTAGTGGGACAGATTCAATAAGTAATACATTGCATATTGTTTTCTTAGTGGTTATTTGTTGTACAAGATGCAGACATGATATTCTATTTACAAACACTATTAGAGCAGATCCATCTATTCATTGAATTAAGAGAATGTAGCTGTATATCTACCTTAAACATTTTGAACATGTAGATACAAAATGGTCATTCATTTATATACCCTTTTTGGTTTAGTTTTGTCATTTAAATATTATAGGTGTGTGAATTCAGCAAAATATAACAAAATAGTCCAGTAGTCTATTAGTGTTTGGTTTTCTGTATGTCTGGCAATGTCAGAAGTTGTTGACTTGAGTCTTTTACAGCTCAGCATAATAGTATGGCTTTACTTCCTATACAACATTTTTATACTTTTCTGTTGGATAGTTAAGACCAAGATAAAGCAAGACATATGTAACAAGATTTGTATCTTTTGAATCAGATTAAGGTCAGTTGAATCCCCTCAGGATTTATCCTGAGACCCTGTATTACAGTTTGTAGATCCTTTGTCTGTTTCAGCCATGTGAATGAGTCACAGCCATTGCATGACCAATTTGCTCTCTGTGAAAGCCTGAGAGAATGTTTTCACTCCACGTGAATCTCTTTAGGCACACTCTACATCGTCGATCACTTTCCTCTTTGACCCCATAATCTCCTTGATCAGAAAACTCGGGACACAACTGAGTTGCATGATGTTACAGTAAAGCTTCTCATATGTCCTGAATCTTAATTGATCTTGCAAGCTAGGGCCAAAATGTTGGCTGTTCTTGTGCCCTCCTTTTTCCCTTAATTTTTGGTTTGTGAACTTAAGTTGTTAACACTCCAGAAGAGAAACTTATTGTTATTACCGTACAACCTACACTGTCGAGTTTAACGTCACTGTCTGTCTGAATATCAAACATCTTAGGCTTAATATGGAACAGGGTATTTTTCATCAAGTATTGATATGTTAAATTTGAAGTCCCTACAAAATATAACATAAAAACATAAAATATACTTTAAAAATAGTAATAAACAATTATATATGCTTACATATAAGTCTAGAAATCTAACCATATACTTACAGCATTGTAGCAGGACAGCCCCACTACACTCCTTTTCCTGTTTCCTGCCTTCATTCACCACCTTTCTCCTTTTTTAATGAACATTTACCCGAGAGACAGTATGACAGCAACCGACATGTCATGGAAAGTAGCACATATTCAGAAGATCAGAATAACAGGCGCTCCAAGCATGCACAAACAATTACAAATTGTCATCTTCAGTGCAATTGCTTACTTCACAGATACCAGCATATGAAGTTAGTCAGGGTGAGATTCCTTCCAATTAACTGCTAGATTTGAAAGTTCTCTGAAGATTCTCAGGATCATTGCCTTACTCATCTTGTACTGTATGGCTTTGCATCTGTCGTGTTTCCTAGCTCTATTTCTTGCTCTCTTTTCATTGTCCAGTCTTCAAGTCCTTGCTTTTCTTTTAATTGGGTTATACCTTTCTACTTGTAATTGTTCTTTTGAATTTTTATACTTTTGATTTCTTATATCATTTAGGGAGACTATACAACATTTACATGTGTGTATTTGGTTTATTTTACTTATGAGTATATTCAAGTGGCATCCACTTAAATATGAAGGAAGACTACTTTCTCATTTCGAGTTAATCATTCTTTATAGCTGAGTAATACTGCCTTGTATAAAAATTCCACATCGTTTTCATCCATTCCTTAGGTGATCGGCATCTTGGTTGGTTCCAAGATAGGGTTATCACAAAATGTGCTGCTACAAACATAGGTAAACATATATGACTATGATATGATGTTTTCAGATCCTCTTGGAAAATTCCCAGTAGGGGGATAGCTAGTTTGAATGGGATTTCAAGTCCTAGTTTTTTAAGGAGTCTCCACATTGATTTCCAAAATGTTTGCACCAGTCTACATTCCCACCAGCAGTGGAGAAGGGTTTCTTTTTTCCACATTCTCTCCAACATTTGTTGTTGGTTGATTTGTTTATGATAGTCATTCTTTCTGGGGTGATATGGTATCTCAGTGTTGTTTTAATTTGCATTTCATAGATGGCTAGTGATGTGGAGGATTTTTTCATATATTTATTTACTTCTTTAATTTCATGCTCTGCGAGGTATGTGTTCATCTCAGATGCCCATTTCTGGATTGGGTCTTTAAATTTTGGGGTTCTGATGAGTTTTAGTTCTTCATAAATTCTAGAGAGCAGACCTTTGTCTGAATACTTATTTGTCAATATTTTTTCCAGATTTGTGGGTTGCCTTTTCACTTTGTTGGTAATTTCTTTTGACGTGCAAAAACTTCTCAATAAGAGGAGGTTCCAGTCATTAATTCTTTCAAGTGCGATTTCATTTTTGTTCATGAACTCTTTGCCGACCCCTATGTCTTCAAGAGTTACTCCTATTTTCTCTTCTAGGAGTTTTAGTGTTTCTGTTTTAATGTTTATATCTTTAATCCATTTTGACTTTAGCTTAGTGCATGGTGATAGATCTGGGTCAAGTTTATTTTTCAACATGTAGAGAGCCAGTTTTCCAGCACCATTTGTTAAAGATGCTACGTTTCTTCCAGTGAGTATGTTTGGCCCCTTTGTCAAAGATAAGGTAGCTGACTGTGTTTGTAGAGGCTTCAGCATCTTTTCTAATTTATTGCACTGATCCTGAAGTCTATTTCATTGCAAGTACCATACTGATTTTATCACAGTAGCCTTGTAGTATAGTTTCAAGTCAGGAATTGTAATGCCTCCTGCCTTGTCTTTGTTGCTCAGGATTGCTTTTGCTATTCTAGGTCTTTTCTGGTTCCAAATAAATTTTAGGAATGATTTCTCATTCCTAAAATGTGAGGTATGTTGGTGGTAGTTTGATAGGTATTGCAGTAAATCTGTACAGGAATTTTGGGAGTAAGTCAATCTGCACAAATGTTGGTTCTTCCTACCTAGGAGCAAGGAATATCTTTCCATTATCTGTAATCCTCTAGGATCTCTTTTCTTAGGGTACTGTAATTTTGTGTGAAAAGATCTTTGATTAAGTGAATTCCAAGGTATTTCATTTTAATTTTGTGTGAAAAGATCTTTGGTTAAGTGAATTCCAAGATATTTCATTTTCCATGGTGCTATTGTAAAAAGTAGTTTTATTTCTTTAGTTTCCCTCTCAGTGTGTTTGTTATCTGTGTAGAGGAATGCTATTGACTTTTGAGTATTGACTTTGTATCTTGCTATGCTACTGAATTTGTGTATCAATTCTAGTAGCTTCTTCGTGGAATTTTTTGGATCTTCCAAGTAAAGCATCATTTCATCTGCAAATAATGATAATTTCACTTCTTCTTTACCTATTCTTATTCCTTTTATTTCTCTCTCTTGTCCAATGGCTCTAGCTAATGATCTCAGCACTATAATGAATAAGAGTGGTGATAGAGGACATCCTTGTTTTGTACCTGATTTAAGAGTAAAAGATTTCAGTTTTTTCCTGTTTAGGATTATATTAGCTTTTGAGTTGTCATACATGGCTTTTGTCATTGAAGTAGAGGCCTTCTATTCCAATTTTCTGTAGAACATTGAACATGAATGTGTGTTGGACTTTGTCAAAACACTGTTCTGCATCAATTGAGATTATCATGTGGTTTTTAGTCTTTGTTCTATTGATATAGTGTATTACATTTATAGATTTTTGAATATTGAACCATCCTTGCATCCCTGGAATGAACCTTACCTGTTCATGGTGCATGATCTTCTTGACGATTTGCTGTATTCTATTTGCTAGAATTTTATTGAAGATTTTTGCATCTATGTTCATGATGGAGACTGGCCTGTAGTTCTCTTTTTTAGTTGTGCCTTTCCCTGGTTTTGTTATCAGACAAGATCAGGCACATTCAGGCTGGTATGGCCGTAGACTGGTTTTGTTATCAGTATAACATTTGCCTCCAGGAATGATTTTGGGAAGATTGCTTCTTTTTAACTTCTTTGAAGTGTTCAAGAAGTATAGGGCATATATCTTCCATTAATTTCTTGTAGAATTCAGCTGTGTATCTATCAGGACCTGGACTTTTGTCGGTAGTTTTTTTAAATTACATCTCATATTGCATTGGCTGTTATTGGGCTATTGAGAGTGGTTATATCTTGTTGATTAAGTTTTTGGTCATTTGTACCTTTGTAGGAATCTGCCCATTTCATCGTGGAAGTGGTTTCTTTTCTTTTCTTTTCTTTTCTTTTCTTTTCTTTTTTTTTTTTTTTTGCAGAACCAGGGATTGAACTCAGGACCATGCACCAGCCAGGTAGGTGCTTATGACACTAAGCTATATCCCCAGCCCCTCACACATCATTTTTGGCAATGTACATTAGAGTACCTATTAGAGAAAACAGTATGTAGTTTCTGCAAAAATTAAATCTACACCTGTATGTGATCCATTAATACCAGTACTGGAAGCAGATGATATAAACTGGAAGCAGATGAAAGCAGTATGGACAATCTTCCCCCCTCTAGGTTGTCACCTTCCACAATGTTGTTGTGAATACAAATGTGCATATTTTTCTTCTGGTTATGATTTCATTGGATGTGTGTTCTAAGAGTAGGATTACTGGACCATACGGTAGATTTATTTGTAACCTCGGTAAACTTCTATATTGTTTTCCAAGATATTTATGTAGTTTTACATTTCCCTCAATAGTATACATAGATTTTTTTTTCTTGCTATAACAGTTACCTTTTGCTTTTCAGCATGATAGTTTTTGTATTTATAAGATGGTGCCTCATGGTTGTCTACCTTTCCATGATCTTGATGAATAGTAATATTTGTGCCTTTGATGGCCATTTATATTACTTGTTTTTGTGAGATATTCATCCTAATTTTTTGACAATTGTTAAATGAGGTGAATGATTCTTTTATATGGAGAGATCTCATTTTCTTTTTCTTTTTTATAATTTTCTTATATCTTGTGGAGATTATACCATTATTTGATATATGTTTGACTTATTTCTCTCCAGTTCTATGAGTTGCATATTTACACTGTAGATTTTTTTTTTTTCTTTTGAGGTGCAGAAGTTTTTAGTTTGTTGTAATCTCAGTTGTCTACTGTCGGTTTTGCTGGCTGCAATTTTAGTTTTATATTCATAACATCATTTCTAAGACCAATGTCATAGAATTTTTTCTGATATTTTCTTATAATAGTTACACAGATTTTAGTGAAATAGAATTTTTTGCTCCTTTCAGGAGTTTATTTTTTTATTTATTTTTATTTTTATTTTTTTTTGTCTTTTTAGCATGGTGTAAAATGAGGCCCAGTTTCATTCTTTTGTATATGAACACTCCAAATCTTAATTGTTGGAAAGGCTGCTGTTTTCCCACTGAGTATTCTTGTAGCCCAGTGAAAAATAGGATGTCTTCTTTGTTTCAACCTATTCATAATAAATCATTAATAGGTAAACATAGTGCTTACAGAACATCATTATCTCCATTTCATGGCTGCCATTTTTGTTCTGATGAAAGGAACCACCCAGGTGCACTACAGCAGTCTTTGTAATCTACCTGTGAGGCTGAGCTGTATCTCCAGTCCTCTTTGTACCTTTAATGAGGACAGAATTATTTATTTTCTATGTCTATCTTTTAATGACTACTACTTTTAAATAACTTACCTTTAATGTTAGTCTATTCCTTGCTCAGTACTATGATGTCTGACTTAATGTACATATTAGAGTGTTGAAATCAGATAATTTGAGTACTCTGTGATGTTCTTCAAAATATTATTGAGTATTCTATTTTTTTTGACCTTTTATATGTATTTAATGACAAGGCTTTTAAAATCTTATTTATTTTATTTTATTATTTTACATACTATAGGGCTTATAGGGTCTCACTATGCAGAGCAGACTCATAGTGATCCTCCTGTGTTCAGCCTCCCAAGTGCTGGGATTATAGGTACACACCACCACGCCTGGTCTCAGTCTCCATCTCAGCTTGCCTCAGGGGGCAGGGTTGGCACAGCATGCAGGGCATTAAACTGCAATCCCTGCATCGTCCTAAGTAGGCACTTTAATCCACTGAGCTATGTGCCTGGACCTACCTTTCAGATTAACATTTTTATTTCTATAAAATCTTTTGAAAATGTGACAGGGTATTATTCCATGTAGGTAAGTAGCCTTTGACTGTTTTCGTCAGTGTTTAGAATTTTACTCACACATTTGTTAAAGTTGTTTTTCCCACAGATTTATGCTAAATTTTGCATAATTCATACTAAAGAACTGCATTTTGTTAGATTATATATATATATATATATATATATATATATATATATGAATTATTTTTATTTATTGCTTCATAAGCTGCATGATTTTTATTTTACTTATGAGCACTGGATGGGAAATCAAGTACAATGTTAAATAGGCAGAGCTGACATCCTGTCTTTATGTCAAACATCTTGATAATGATGTGAGTTTCTTCATTAAACATAATGTGGCTTATGATAATAGCTGTGGGTGCAGGTACTTCATGTAGCTGAAGAAGCCTCCCTCATTCATGGCTTGCCTTTGGTTTCCTCTGTGCTCTTTCTCTACAGAGCTGGCCTTCTTACCCAGTCACTTCTTGGAGGAACCAAGTTTTTCACAGAGCTCATGTTTCTTGGCTCCCTTGTAACCCAGTTAGTAAATATACCTATAGAAGCTATCAACTAAGCTCTAATTTATTTCCATGTTTAAGGAAAACCTTTTGTTTCTGGGTGGAATCAGAATACGCATCTTTTTTTCTTCATATGCAGATTATACAAATTTCTCTAATTGTCAGATTCTTGTAGCCCAACAGATTAGCTCACTTGGATATCTGCCCAGTATGTGACCCCACATTCTCACCTGTAATTCACCAACATAAATTCTCTCATAGATGTAAGCATGTATTTTTTTTCCTCAGAATTTTTTTATCTCCAAGATTTGAATGTAATATCTCTTTCCATGTTTCTATGTAGTGTAACATCATTTTATAACTCTTTAACCTAAATATTTGATTCCTTTCATGGTTTAACGTTAAAATGAAAAGATCTGGCTTGGCTCTGGTGGTGCATACCTATAATCTCAGCACTCAGGAGACTGAGGCAGGAGGATTGCCAGAAGTTCAAGGCCAGGCTGGGCCACATAGTGAGATCAAGTCAAACCTGAACTACACAGTGAGACCCTCTTTCAAAAACAAGAAGAAAAAATAGAACAACAAAATAAATATGAATTATAAAAAATAAAACTGAAAGATCATGATATTATATCATGATAGTCATAGTTAGAGTTTAACAGCAGCATTTTTCAGAACCAGGAATTGAACTCAGGCCCTTGCACTTGTCAGGGAAGTGCTTATTCCACTGAGCAATCTCCCCAGTCCCTAACAGCAGCATTTTTCTTTATGATAGCCAAAATATGACCCATATAGATATAATCCAGTGTATGAATATGAAAAACATACTCAGTCACAAAAGGAATGAACTATTAAAACATGTAGAAAACAGGCAAAACCAAGAGATAGTATGTTAAGTGAAAGAAGCAGGCACTCTGTAGAAGTAAATATATATATTATCATGTATAATTTTTTGCATGTACACCACAAAGACTTAAGTTTTTCATTGGAACTCTATATGCTCTATCTTTAATTTAGGAAAGCTTATTTTGGATGGTATTTAATAGGTTGAAAATGTGTTTATTATTCAATTATTCTTTTTATTTTTTCCAGAACTGGGGATTGAACTCAGGCCTTTGTGCTTGCCAGGGAAGTTCTTCTTTCACTGAGCCATCTCCCCAGCCTCTATTCAATTATTCTTCTTCTCCACTTGAAAAACAATATAAACCACAATCAATAAACCCCTGTAAATGTAACAATTCAATTTTCTTAAAAGTAAACCATTATCTTTTAAAAATGTACAATTCGACATACCTTTTATTCTAATCTGGGGTGAAAGTGCGTTATGATCATTTTGTGAATATATTTGAAATATACATTAAGACAAAGTTATATCATATATAATTGAAAAGAAGGGGCCGAGGAGATAGCTCAGTGGAATAAGCACTTCCCTGGCAAGTGCAAGGGCCTGAGTTCCATCACCGGTTCCACCAAAGAAAAGAGCTTTCTATCTATTCTCAAAAGAAAGAAACAATGAATAGTACCAGATGGTGACAGGTCTTATTCACACAGTAGTTTTTCCATATGATGCATATACATCACCCAGAGACAGATTATGGTAATAAATTTTAATATAAATAATCTTTCTCTAAGGATGTGTGTAATCATTTCACTAATTTTTTAAAATAATATTTCTTTCTTTATATGTCCTGTATGCTAAGACAAAACAATTTCATTTTTTTTATCATAGAGCGTTCATTATTTTGTTCAGGATAAAAGTTCAGAAAAATTATTCAATGAAATTTCTTATTTAAAAGCCTGACCTTTCCTTTCTGAATTGAATTTCCACTTAGCTCTGGCATTTCAATTGATTTTTTAAAAGTTAATTGATTTGATGAAGATGAATATTTGCTTGGTTATGATGGAGGCCCGGAGGAAAACATTATTACTTTCTTAGGCATGTAGCATTTCTCTTTAAAATGAAGTTAGAAAAATCCTTCAAATTATCAAGTGACATATATTTTTCTACCTGATGTTGAGATAACTTAATCAATTATTAACCTTAACTTTTCATATTATAATCTCACAGCAAATCCTGGTCATGTGCTTCGTATCCGGTAAGTAGAGTTCAAGGCCTGGGGCTTAGCTGAGGCTGGCAAGCACGTGGCTAAGGCCACAACAGTGAACTCCACACAAGAGAGAAATGGCTGCCTTGGGAAGCTGTGCTTCTGATAACTTGGTCCATAAATGGGAGGACAAAATGTATATCACATATGTCCTTGACTTCAGGTGGGTCTGTACAGGAGGATACAAAGAAGAGTGGATTATTTTGTGGTTAACATGAGAAGAACACTTGATCTAGTTCAGCAGCCCGCCACATGACAATAAGCACAATGCTGTGAGTTCGATCCTTAGTATAAAAAGAGAAAAAAGAAAAAAAATGTGTACTGATCTGTGTCTGTTTGGGTGTTTGTGAAAAAAGACAGATGGAACAAGGAATATCGAGCAAGCAAAGTCCATGTCTGGGAGCTCGCCCTGCTGCTCTGGTTTGCACCATTTCACAAACACGCCAGAAGGTCATCTTTCTCCTCCATCTTTGCCCACCATTTCTTCCTTGTCATTGTCTCTCCACAGGTGCTCAGGTTGAAGAAACTGAGGCAGGCCTGACATGCGTTTGTGGCTTACAATCCTACAAGGGTCTGAAGTGAGACCAAGATTGCTCCTGATCCCTGTGCTTAGTCCTGGGAGATACTGTGAAGTGATTTTCTTCCCTGTGGTTCCAATGATGAATGCAAATGAACATAAAAATTCAATCTCGCTTTAATATGCTGTGCAGAACATAGCAGTAGGGTATTATAGCCACCATGCTCAGACAGATGCACTATTGCTGAAGAATGCATTAGAATGAATATTTTCCTACAATGTGTTTAAAATATGTATTGCTCTTTATGCAATGTTCTTGGGAGATTTTTAAAATGTAAATGACAGTAATGTACTTAAAATATTATTTGTACCCCCGGGAGGATGAAGTCACAGAGTTCGGAATAGCCTCTTCTTAACCTTTAGCAAACACTCTCCATTGTCCTTGACAGATATTGAAGCTGAAATACGTCTATGGTGATAAATCTTAGAATTGCTCCAAAAAATTAAACAGAAAGTTATTTCTCTTTTATAAACTGTACTTTTTCTTTGGTGTTCAATATAGATTTATTCTGCAGTCATGTGTTGTGGCAGTAATGTTCCAAATATGTAACTCATGATTTCACGTAAATTTAACCTGAAAACTTTTTAAGAGGAGGCTCATCATTTGCCCGGTCTGACTTCGAATTCACAGTCTTCCCACCTCGAAATCCAGGGTGCTGGGGTCCCAGGTGCATATCAGAGCACCTGCTACTTTGGGGGGATTTTAAGCAAAGAAATAAGTGGAATTGTGACAGACGGGTCTTAAGTGGTACCAGTAGAAATAAGGTAAGGTAAAAAATGAGGAGTGAGAAAATACAGTCAATTTGTGTAAGTCAGCAAAAAAGATGATAATAAAAGAGAATCAAACTAAACAAAGCACAACACTGTTATTTGATTAAAAATGACTCTGAGTATGTTATTTAAAATAAGAAAGGGCTGGCCAAATAGCTCAGAGAATTAAAGCACCTGCAAGTAGGCGCAGGAGCCAGGAGTTTGATTCCCAGGACTACTATGCTAACCCTGCCCCCGGGATGCCCTGAGACAGCAATTGAGACTTGTGCCTGTAATCCCAGCTCTTGGGAGGCTGAAAACACGTGGATCACTATGAGCCCAATCTAGTGGTGAGACCCTGAACACCCTGTAGACCCTTCCCTAAGATTCAAAAATAAATTAATTAATTAATTAAAAAATCAAACATTTCTCAGTAAGGTAAGGGATGTAGATTTGATAGAATACTTAGAACATCACATTTGCTAATGAATAAAGCAAATGCAAGCTCAGTGGGAACTCTAGATATGCCAATCAGGGTCACCTCACTGAAAAGTGTCAAATTCACAAAAGCATTTGAAAATGCATGCATTAATTAATTGTAAAATTTTAAATTTATGAATAACCTTTTATGTTGAATTAATATATAGCTTTCTAATTATAGAATGTAATATAGCTTCGATTGGATGTGTCATAAAACAGAAACTGGACCACTTGCTAAAGTAACACCTCCAAAGTAAGGATAACAGGGGCCGGGGACATGGCTCCATAGGATAACTGCTTCCCTGCCAAGTGCAAGGGCCTGAGTTCAATTCCCGATTCCACCAAAAAACAAAACAAAAGCCAACACAAAGTAAGGATAATATATTCAAACAGAATAAATTAGATAAACAATAGCGCAAAATAATTATGCAAAATACAGTAATATTGATATAAAATAAATCATTTTAAATATAAATAGGGCTCATTCTTATAATGCTACTAAGAAAGACGTCAGTAATAAAAGGACTACAAACAGGAATATACTGTAAATTCAATAGTACTTAATTTAAGTCATATAAAAACATTAGTTTGAAGTAACTTAGATTACAAAGAAAATCAAAAGAAATTACAAAGAAAAGTGAAGCAAAAAATGTAGGAAAGGTATTCATGATGCTATTACACTAATTTAGGTAAAATGTAAAGGAATAATCAAATGGAAAAGATGTTTACTTCAGGTTGGTAGAAATAGAAGTATTTTGCAATCAACTACAAAAAGATTAATAAGGTGAAAGTAAGCCATTTCTCATATTTGTAGTTTTGCAGATTTCAATGTATATTATTGTTACGGGTTGTGTCTGGATGTTTCCCAAAACCTCATGTGGTCATGGGGTGGGCGAGGTTGAGGGGACCTTAACTTGTCTGTGATTGGTTCATTGTCTACTGCTGGGACTGGCAGTGTGCGCGGCGCACGGCCCTCGGGTGGGTGGTCTGCTGCAGTGCGAGGGAGGGCAAGGGGCTCGCTCCTCCCGTTTACTTTCCGTGGGTCTCGTTGCTTTTGCCGACTTGTGCAGCTGTAACCCCTCACCCCTCCGCCACACCATCCTGCCTTGGAGCCAGATGATTTTAGACTGAAAATGTCACAGACTGTGAGCAAAATAAACCTGCCCTGTTTTAACTTTGGGGGTCAAGCATTTTGTCCCAGCAACAAGAAAAAAATAACTAAGACAGTCAGAAATTAAGTTTATTTAAAACAAAAATTAAGATCAGTACGATTATAGTATTAGTCTTTTGTTTTTTCTTATGTCCTGCAGATTGAGGCCAAGACTCATACTCAGCTACATCCTGAACTCATTTTTATCTTTTTCTGTTTTTTTCAGGAAGGATCTCACTCAGTTTTAATTTTCTCAGGCTGGGCTCAAATTTGAGTCTTGTCTTTCAGTCTCTCAGAATGCTAGGATTACAGGCCTGCACACCACCGCTGCCAGGGCACTGTTACTGCTAATATTTTGTGTGGGACAAGGAAGCAGTGTAGAAGGATAGAGCAGGCCACAGATCACCATTAAATGCATTTGCAGATAAAGCGAATTGAGATATTTCTTAGTTGTTTTCTATCCCTTCCTCCCTCTTGCAAACAATAGTTTACTGTTTCTTCAGATTAACGCAGAGGCAATATACTTGGTGCTATTCCATCCACAATTCCCAGCTCCCAGGACCCTTCCTGTTATTAGACACGTAATAGATGAGCCAAGACCCAGAGCAGCGCCAAGCAGGGAGCGCCCAGGGAAGCCTTGGTTAGTACAGCGGAGAGCCTTCCTTTCCCAGGTGTACGAGGGTTTAGCTTCACCCACAGGTGTACGCAGAGAAGGTGCCAGGCTGTTGCTGATCCTTCTGGTGCGATGGTGAACAACCAAAGCAATACACGGACGTCAGGAAACTGTGCCGCAGAGACCCTGCTCTTGATTTTATCAGGCCGAAGCCCAGGCCACTGCTAACCAGTAAAGTGCATAAGTCAGCAAACTCATGCGATTGTTTAAGCCAGCTGAGTTTGCTTCTTGCTGCTCAGAGCGTAGTTATGGCCATTCCCCTACACAGGGGATTTATTGTCCTTGTTTAGCGTGTGAAAGCATATTTAGCCATTTTATTTATTTGAATGGCTAATGTACAAATACAGGGTTTTAGAATAAAATTTTGGTCAGCTTCATTATGGCAAAGCATACACATATGCTTTTAGGAAAAAAATGCTAAAAGCAGGGGATGTTAGAGAAATTCTTCATTTTTTGCTGTTATTTAGTTCTCAGTCTTCTTTATCTGCTCCATTTGCAACCCTTTTAAAAATATAAAAACAAAACACATGACATTATAACACAAATATAACTTACTAATTTCAATAAAAATAAATGCATCATAGAGCCACTGCACTGGAATATTGAAGTGTTAATCATTTTAAAAGAACAAAAATGATTTAATGTGTATTATGAACATTAAAGTATCACAATCATATAACTGTATTTATCTGTTATGTGCCTTTGGAATTTTTAAACACTGAAGTGCAAAAATAAGGATCCATTTAATTCTATTACTTAAATGTCTATTTTTATGAATTATATATTTTCCATTTTCTCGTTGTGATCTGACAAAAAATAGTGCACATACACAAAATATCTTGGATAACTGTATTGCTGATTTTTCTGGTCTATTGACAGGAACAATTAATGCTTACATTTTTTCTTTCTCATCTTAAAATTATTATAATTTGTTTTCTTCCACCAAATTTGCATTTTTTATATCTGGTAATCTAAACAACTAATTTGAAGATAAAATTATGTAATATAACAACCATATCTGAATTCCTGTTATTTTGTTCAGTGAAATTCTGTATTATTTCTATTTTATGTAACTGTTTTCATTCTGTTTTAAAAAATCAACAAAAACAATAAAAACCTATATTCAATGGCATAATGATCAAAAATATCTGGATTTGTTATTTTGTACTGAATGACTTTACCCCCTTGAATATGAAAATCATTCAGACTTAAGTTTCCTGATCTAGTTATTTTATTCAGCTAAATTACTTAAAACTTTAAGAGAATCAACCTCATGTATTTTAATCTCTGAGACAGTGAAAATGAACCATAGCAGTTAATAACAGGTGTAAATCTGAGATTTAAATTTTTTATTGGTCTGTCTTACATTCATAAAATTAGTTTTCATTTTTAGGGGAGCAAAGTTAACTGTGAAGTTGAATCTATTAAATTAACAGCTTCACTTGATTCTTTTGTCTACCAAAGGCAGTTCATTAAGTTTAAACCTCTTTTTATTTTATTTTAAAGAGAAAAAATAATGAGAACAAAGACAAAAACAAAGCAATGAGTTGACTGGGGAGATAGCTTGGTGGAAAATGCGCTTCTCTGGAAAGTACAAGCGCCTGAGTTCAATGCTCAGTTCTACCAAAAAAAAAAAAAAAAAAAAAAGCAATGTAGAACAATAAAAATGGTTCAGGATTTCAAAATAAGAATAGAAAATTAACAGTGTTTGTTATGTTATGTGTTGTTATCATCAAACCTGTTGCTCGGATTATCAACTAATATCTATGTCGTGAACAATTTCACTGAGGACAGCAATGTGCAATATAAGAACCACGGCTGAATGCCTTTCATCTTGGTCTTTTAAACCTCTTTTTAAAAATGGCTTTATTAAGGGGTGTAACTCATCCTCAAGTTGAATCTTTTGAAGACTTAATTCAATGAATTTATGGAGTTTTCTTAGCTTTGCTACAATAGTCCAACTCCAGAACATCACACTACCCCGAGTGGAACTTTCTCGGATGTGTTCTTTTATCTGTTTAAATATACTTTTCTGGATGTTACTTACAAGTAGAATTGTATAGCATGTCATCTTTTGCATAGCATTCTGCTGACCATATTTTTGAGGTCTATGTGCAGGCTTTCTGAGGTAAGTATCCAATATACACTGGTTATTCCTTTTTTATTACTAAATACTACACATTATATTGTGTGGATATTTTGTTTATTAACTAATTGGCAGCTATTTAGCTTATTTAGAATTTTTACTACTGAGAACAAATCTATAAATGTTTTCACTCGTATATTTTGGTAGATAATTTTGCAAAAGTTCTTTTTTCTTATTGAGGAAAGAGGAAATGAATAGGAGCACAGGTGCTAGGTCAAGTGGTAAATTAATGTTTAACTGTCTATAAACTTCTAAGTTATGTTTAAAGCAACAATAGCATTTTGCATCCTTACCAGAAATATTGAGAGTTTAAATTCTTCCATATGTTAATAATGTACGGTGTTCTCTGTCATTTTTATGATAGCTATTGCTTGTACAGTGACATCCTACTATGATTATAATTTGATTTTTCTGTAGACAAATTTAAGTTGAATATTCTCCCACTAATGAGTCATATGTCATTGTAAAAGTTTCTATTCAAATCTTATTATGTGCTTCTTAAAATTGAATTATAAGTACTGACATAGTCTGGATAAAACTTTTCCATTACACACATGACTTATAAATATTTCCAGTTTCTAGTTATTTCCAGTTGTTTTTCAGAAAACTGAGGCCTTTTTTTTTTTAAAAAAAAAGTCAAGATTTCAAAATTTTTGAAAGTTGTTCTTGGTTTTGAACATTGTTTTAGCTATTCTACGTCATTTGAACTGTCATAAACATTTTAATTCAGCTTAAGGTATTTTTATGAGAATTAGGTTAGTAAATGTATATCATTTCTAATATATTATCTATTATTTTATATTCTCTTTAATTTTTTTTTGTGGCAGGCGCAGCCCACCCTAGGGGCAGGCCTGTCATGACATGTGGTGCCAGGGACCAAATTGTAGTTCCTGTGCACTGCCTAAGCTTGCCTGAGTAGGCATCTTAGACTGCTGAGCTATCTCACCATTCCTCTTTAAAATAAATTTTAAAACATAAAAAGGCCAGGAAAAAAACTTGACATTTCTAGAAAAGGAGAGTTAATGTTTTAACTTTTTGATCAAACTTACATGCCTATATCTGGTAGACTGCAAATTTGATGATAACTATATCTAATATGACAATTATTCTTCATTTTCTATTCTTGTTTTGAAATCCTGTATTTTTATTATCCTATGGTGTTTTGTTATTTTCTTTGTTCTCACTATTTGTTTTTGGCTTTTTTCCTCCTTAAAAATAAAAAAAAGAAAAACAGCTTGTGGTGATGCAGCAGAAACTTTTATATTAATTAATTTTCAAATATTGACCATCTTGACAATATTGAATCTTCCAATCCATGATGTGAAATATCCTTCATTATAATCAGATCTCTGCCAAATTTCCTCTACATAAATTGGAAGATTTTAGCACATTAAGTCTTGTCCTCTCATTCAATATTCCCTAGATATTCTATTTTGCTCCTATGATTCATAGAATTATTTTTTCAGTTTTAGTTTTGAATTGCTCATTTATTACAAATTGAAAATGTTTCTAATTTTTTATTTCACATTCCTTGAAATTATACACAGGTTTGTGTCAATTTATGAAGTTTACTTCTTTGTTTTTCGTAGAATTACCTTTCTCTTTTGTATGTTTATTTTATCCATTCTTTTTTATTTGTTTGTTCTTTCATTTTTTGTTCTCTTCTTTATTTGAAGTTGAGGACTTCCAATGCACTGTTGAGTAGAAGTAGCACAAGTGGATACTCTTGCCTTCTTACTAAGCTTTTCGTCACCAAATTCACTTCACTATGATTTTTTGCAGGTACCATGAGAAGACTGAGAACACATCTTTCCAGCACTAATTGGTTGACTATTAAAAATTAATGGTTTATTAACTGTTTCATCCTTGAATGATACCGTATATTTTAAAATTTATTGTATTAGCATAATATTTAGATGAGTTGACATGAATTAATCAAACCTAATTTGAATTCTTGAGAAAAATCACACTTGAACATAGTATACCATGCTTTTATATTTTATTGAAATTTGTTAGTTATTATTATTATTTATTTTTTCTTTCTAGATGGCATAAAATTCTATTATCTGCATATGTTGGAATAAGGTTGCTGCGTTGAGTCTAGATGTCCCCCAAAGCCTCATGCAGCCTCATGGCTGTTAGAATATATGACCGATTCATGGTCCAGTGCTGGGATTGCAGGTATGAGTGCTACAGCTGGCGGCGGGCATCCTGCACACAGAATGAGGGGGAGAGGCACCTCTGCTCCTCCCTTTTCATTCTTTTTGCTTTTGCTGTTTTTCACCACCATGAGTTGCTGCCCTCTCCCCTATGCCACCCTGACTTGGAGCCAGCTGAATACAGACTGAAACCTCCACACACTGGAAGCTAAGTAAGTCTTCCCTTCCTTAATTTGGGGTGTCACGTATTTGGTCCAGCAATGAAAGAAAGGTAATCAAGACAAAGGTCCATTACAATTTCTGCCTTTACTATAAGAATGATGTGGCTCACACCTCCAAAGGATATATTCGAGTAGGTACTAAATAAGCCAAAATTATGAATTGTTTTACATTGCATCAAGTCTCCCTACATCCTTTACTATTCTCTTTATTACTAATTTTTTTATTAATGCCTTTAAGATTCTTTTACACTTAGCCTAATTTTTCTTTTTTTAA
>PVKA01035228.1:0-11811 GCA_004027165.1 Ctenomys sociabilis
TTATATTAAAAGAAAGTGATAGAAAAACTCATCTGGTTAACAAAGCTACAGTACATATTTAGTTTAACTTAGTATAAATACTGCCATCTGCAGGACTCCTAAACTTATAAAACCAGCAATAGAAATTCAGTCCCTGGGATACATGAACTTTATTCAGAAAAGCTGTTCTCTAAAATTATCATCTGAAAACATTTTTTAACTAGAAGAAAATCAAATATATTCATATTTAGACTTAACTACAACTGTTAAAAAAATCAACTGGGCCAAAATACAACTCTCATTTGATTACCAACATATAGACCATGTTTCTTCTCATGCTAAAAAGATGAACTTAAGGCAGTCTCTCATGTCGTTACATGTACACTAAGAATATTCACAAATACCCACACATCTAAATTGCTAACCACATTTTTTTAAAAGGGGAGTATTTGTCCAACTTTCCTACCACTATCCTCAAATTACGTTCCATTAGGAAATTAGAAAATTCCATTTAGCATTCTGCATAACTCACACATCCAAGAAACTTTTAGAAGTCCTTTAATCCTAATATAATTCATCACCCCAAAACTCTCCCATTTATTTCTGTATTTCATCTAATTCTTCTACTCCCCACCACCTTATATGATAATCTTTTATGCATCCTCATAAGAATCAGATAGTCATTCAAAAAGAATTTAAAGCTCCAAGATAAATTACACACAAATCCTTCCTGCCATCTTAATGCTGAGCAGAAATGAAGAAGGAAAAGCAAACACAAATCTCATCACACATAAAACCAAAGGTTCAGAGGAGTTTTTTTTTTTTTACTAAAAGATCAAGTAGGATTGAATTAAAAGCAAAAATTAGAAAAGTATTAACATCAGAAATGACTTAATGTAAAATATATTAATGCAATTTTACAAGACACCTGCTCCCTCTTCAAAGTATCCTCTTACCTTGGGAGAAACCTTTAAACTACCCAATTTAAGCTCTCTTCCACTAAACCTACAAAACATCATTAGCAGCAGCAAGCATTTATTCAATTTTTTTTGTGTGTGTGCCAAGTTTCACATGCTTCACCTCAACTTGGTGAACCAAGTGTAGCCACAATCCTGAATTTAGTGACAGGTCTAGGATCCAGAAAGAACTTATGACATCAAATGTACCTATAGCTAGAAGAGTTTTATTATGACAAAGTTCTATATGTTACAGAAATGAATTTTGCTACTGTGTACTGTTCACACTATGGTCCTAGTAAGAGCCTATGGCAACTGAGCAAAGCAGAAGTCCTTTCACATGACTCCCTTCACAACACAACAGCTTCACCATGCTACCACTCAGTCCTCCCTCTAGAGTCCACTCCCAGCTCTTCATACCACTCAACTGGAATTGATACCATCCTTAACTCTGAAGTGGACAGAAGAGTTCAAGAAAAAGTTATGACAAATGTCAAGCTCCTCTCCATTTATCATTTTATATTATTTTTAAAGTATAAACTTTTATATAATAGGAAATTTATTTATCTGATGTATAAACCATGTATAAAAGGTTTTATATTAAGTGCACTGCTTTAACACAACCCTATTTTTACACAAAAAGTTGTGCAATAAAGTGGCTACACTAGGAGGAATATGAAGCTCAGACACAGAGGCCTACATTCTATCCATCCTTCCTATCAACTAGCCCGACAAACTTGACCTATCTAAGGTTATCAATATATTCAAGGACAACACAAGAACAATGAATCATGGGTCAAAGATTAAATAAATGCATTTGACAACAGCAAATGTATTCAAATTAGAATGCTCAACACAATCACTATTTAATCCTTATAGGAAGTACTCTAAGCTCCAATCTTTTAATTCCCCCTCTAGTCTTAATCATTTCTCTTAATGCAATAAACATAAACCTCTAAATGATACAGGTCACACTGTTAAATGCTATAAGGGAAACTTTCAAATTTGTTCATAGTTCAGTGACCCACACTTTCTTTCCAGCACAACATAATTATAAAAAGCTTGATAAGTGAGTATGAAAGGCACAGGGTCAAATCCCAAAACATCACTTATTAGCTATGTGACCTTGGGCAAATAATTTAACCTGTGTACCTACCTCTTAAAATTGGTGTGAAAATTAAAGTAATGCACGTAAAGTGCTTAGAACAGCGTACTATCTATAAATCATGCAACTTGGGTTAGCTTTTATGACTTGTGATTTCTCTACTTCACAAAATCAATCTAAAAGTATTGTACCGAAAACATATTTACATGAAAAGATGATCATTCTTAATTCACTTGAGGTTACTATTCAAAATAAGTGTAGCTTTAAATATGACTAAAGACATGTAAACAACAAAAAAAGACATTTACCAAAACTTAAAGAGAAAATATTGCAGTTAGCCATGAATCTTTCAAAACATTTCAAACAGGTGAGATTCAAGGCAAGTTTCAAATGCAACAGACACATGAGAACAAACTAACTGACAATATGAAAACAGAGCTGGAAAGACTGTTACAATTCATTGGTTTACCTGGAAGTGGAATTGGCATGCCAGGAAGGGGAACACGAAACGGAGGTACCATTACTGGCGGAAAAGCAGGAATTGCTGCTGCTGGCTGAGGTACTGAATGAGGAACGGCGGGAGGTAACGTCTGGGGGTGCGGCTGGGGAACAGTTTGCACAGGTGTGGCTGTAGGAGCAGGAGTTGAAACACTAACTGTAGGCGTGGCAACTGAAACAGCAGAACTTGGGGTCTGATCTTGTGTTGTGGGTGCTGGTAAAAATAAAACACAAACATGTATCACTCTTTCATAAGCAAGTTTTACTTCATTCATCACTAATTCATTCAGTAAGTATTTAAAAGGCCTATTCCATGCACTGTAAGTAATCTGTCAAAAAGTCTATCTTCAAGAAGCCTGAAAAGTCAGTTAAATGAAAGAGAAAAATAACTGAAATATAAAGTAAAAAGGGATAAATATAGGTGCATAAATCAAGACCCAAAGACTACTTCTAACTGTGGCAAGGGTACGCAAAATTTTGTGGTGGAATGATGAACCTTGCAAGATTTAAGGTTTCAACAAGGAAAAGAGTCATGGAAGGTAAAAATAAAGCAAGTGGTAGGAAAAGTATAAATAAAGGCAAAGAATAGAGAGCAAAACAGAGTTAAGTGTAGGGAAAACTGAAGGAAGTTAACTAATGAAACAACAGGCACACCAAGAAAACCAGTGAGTCAGGGCTGGAATGGCAGGCCGTAGGCACAAGGGAGAAAGTCTTCAACAGAAGGCTAGCAGGTGTGCGCTTTACTGGGTAAAGAGCAAATGGTATGTAAAAAAAAAAAAAAGACGTAGAAGAATTCACTGAGATTTACACACACAGTAATTACCTCTGCACAGTATATGGCTTTTACTTTTTGCTAGATATACAGTAATATGCTGTTAGAAATTAAAATTTTTACGTGTTCATGTTTGTGTGTGACCTCATGAATGTACTGAGGAAGGCAGGCTAAATGGTTCCATATGGAAGAATAATAATCAATGTTTATTTGATGAATGAACCTGGCAGATGCACAGGAAGAAAAGAGCAAAGGTGAGAAAAGCAGTTATAACATTAGAATTGTCCAAGCAAGGAAAAGAGCCAAGAAAATACACAAATAGTACACTGACTGGAGATAAATGCATGGAGCCAAAAACTCCTTTAAGTTCAGGTTTGACTTGGGCAGCAGTTTAGTGGTAGAGGGCTTGCTTCATATAGGCAAGGCCTGGAGTTCAATCCTCAGAACAAAATAAATATAAAACTTTAGTCTACTGTAAGACTCAGAGGACGTAAAATTCAGTATAATATGGCTTCTAATATATTATTTTTAAATTGTTAAAAAATAACACATTTTGTCCCTAAAAACAAATGGGCCCAAAAAAATCCATTCACTTTTTAGTTCTCATATATTACCAAATACTTTTATTTATTCCTAGCTCATCTAACTTCAATATAAAATTCACTGGATGATTCATTATACCAGGTAATTCATCTTTTTCTTTATGTAAAGTGTCAAACTCTACCTATTCTTATCTAACAATGAATTTATTAAAATAAAGTATTTCCCTAATCTTTATGCTACTTTTAATAAGCAAAAGCACACTGTTTAACTTAAACCACCCAATAATCTAACTGACAACACAACCTGTCAGTATTTTTTCTAGCTTCTAAAAATGAAAAACTCACTTAGGTTGGGAAGATGTGAGCAATTTCATACTTGTTAATGAGGGACTCACCTTGGCTAAATAGACAGCAGGGCCAAACAAGTATCTTCAGGGGCCCAGGAATGAATTGTTGGTCTAGCATAGACCTAGCCTTAGGGTACAGTATCATATTAATATAATTTAATATAACAGTGTGAAAATACAAATTACATGCAACATTTGCCCAGTCCCATACATATACTATTAAGCATTTGTAATCTACTGTAACAGCTGAAAATATATTCTTCCCAACTTTCCTGAGTAGATTTCAGATCACTTTTCACAAATCTGCATAAAATCAAAGGAGTTCTGTGCAATTGGGATTAAAATACAGATATCCTTAATTCTTAGCTCTACATCCTCATAAATCTATGTTGTAGTTCATAAAATTAAATCATTACATTAGTATTTGGCTAATTATTAAAACTTATGTTCCAAAGTATTACTGTTAGGACAAGAAAATGTTTGTAAGGGTGTTAAACTTCAAGTGTAAAATACATCCCAACAGGGACAGCAAAACATTCCTTCAACTCATTCCTTCTGCACAAGATATTCTAAACTTGGCTCGTGGCAATGAGTCATGATAGCAAACGAGTAAAAGCAAACGAAAAAATAACAAAACAGGCTGGGCACAGTGGGTCATGCCTGTAATTTCAGCTACTCAGGAAGCTGAGGCAAGAAGATCCAATTCAAGCCCAATGTAGGCAAATTAGTGAGACTGTCTAAAACTGTAAAATAAGCTGGGAATGTAACTTTGTTCAAAGGCCCTGGATTTATTCTCCAGCATCGCAAAAAATTTAAAAACAAATTAAATGGCAAGCTACAGGAATGGTATCAAAGCTTTAGTGGGTACCTAATTCCATTTGTTAAAATAACTAATAAAGCCTCAGACTCCAAAATATAGTAACTCAACCTCAGATTTTAATTAAAAGACAAATGACCATATAGTAGATGAAAAAATATTAAAACTAGTATAACACTTTATGATACTTAACAGTGAAATCAAAAGACACTGGGAATACTGAGAGACATCAAAATTGATGTTTTAAAGCCATGAAAAGAAAGGTCTCTCAATCATCAAAGGGTGGTATGAGAAACCACACACAGTACGTCACGATCACAGATGTCTACAAGCTGAGACTATGTTCTGATGTGCAAATGGAATATATTTATAATGACTAAAATATCTGTACAAGCTCCCCACTGAAAACAAAATGAAGTATTACTTGTCCTTCCTAAGGAAGTAGGGAAGAAAATTTAAGCAATGAAACATCCCCATCTGGAATTACTGTACTTTTATCAACATGCTTTTCTCATTACCCCCATAGGTGTTCCAAAATACTGGCAGTTTTCTGTCTTGCCATATAGGTTTTGGAAACACAAAGCTAATAAAAAAGATAAAGACCCTCAAACAAGTATTACAGCTGTTATAACTCCATGTTCATCTTAGTCACAAAAGTAAACAAACTTACGAAGCACCATTTAAATTTTTGTTTGATTCACTTTTTTCAAGCTATCTAAAAATTAAGTAAATCTTTAAAAAAATTTTTTACACAACTTGTATCTCACTTACTCAGTTTGTCAGTAAAATTCAAACGAATCATAATTAAATTTTTCTCAGATACAGTATATACTGCTTATACACTAATAATTCCCAAGTCCCTATAGCTATCTGATGGGGGGACACTTTAAATTCTTATTCATTATCTGGACAGTAAAATCATACAAACTATAACTCATAGTTAAAGCTATTTATTTATTTTAGTGCATTATCATGACAAATAAGTCAGGAAAATCACTATTTAAATATTTTTGGACTCAGCTTCAGCCTATAGAGTTAAATAGGAACACCTCTGCAATTAAATAAATACATTCCTGCAATCAGGTATTTATAGACTCACTTTTTTAAAAACTTATCTTTGGGCACCTGTGGCAGTATATATAAAAATTTTTGTTCTTCTGACTTCTTTTCCACCCATTTCATCTACCTACATCCTAAGATCTACAACCTATAAAGAGGTTGCTGATGAATTCCTAAGAAATTTCCTGACAACAACAGTACAGTACCAAACAACTAGCACCAGAAAAAATCTTCCAGAGTTCTGGATTTATACAAGCCCCTGTGTGTTTGTCTCACTCAACTGCCTGATTCTTAAGCCTTTTATTTATTTACTCTTATTCTATTAACCAATATAAACCTTCTTACCCCACAAACTATGTATTTGTTCATTTCCAACCTCCCTTCATGGTGTTTCTATCTAAAAATCCCTGCCTTACTTGGGAACTTAGGTAAATCCCATCCTACAGCCTCCATGATATACTTAATACCCAGGCAGTTCACTCATTTCTCACCTTCTCATGTTTCTCATTGTCACTGTGTAATTGTGCACACTATTCTTTTTCACATGTATTATTGCTACCTCAAGTAGAAAAACTCAGAAACTCTGAAAGGTCAAGACTTCACCTTACTTTATAAACCCCATCTATCATTAGTGTTGGCCAAGCTGATAGTTAACTCACTTCTGCAAAGGGGTAAGTAATTTCCTCTTCTAACATAAATTTGTTGTCTCTAAGTTTTAATGTCAAAAATGTATTCTATAACACCAAGGATAATACCAAAAACAGTAGGGTCATTTTAGAATGCAGCTCCTATTTGTTTATTGTTCTAGTCTCTAAATAAAAGCACATGCCAGGATGGTACTCACTTGATACTGTCTGCACAACCGAAGTAGCAGTTGTTGTGGTAGAAGTGGTAGAGGACGGGGTGGACGATGATGTTGACGTAGACACTGCAGGTGCTGGGCTACTGGTCGGAGGGGTGGAAGCTCCTACTGCTTGTGCTTGCACTTGGGCCTGAGCCTGGGCCTGGGCCTGAGCTTGGGCCTGAGCCTGGGCCTGGGCCTGGGCCTGAGCCTGAGCCTGGGCCTGAGCCTGGGCCTGGGCCTGGGCCTGGGCCTGAGCCTGAGCCTGGGCCTGGGCCTGGGCCTGGGCCTGAGCCTGGGCCTGGGCCTGGGCCTGTGCCTGGGCCTGGGCCTGTGCCTGTGCCTGTGCCTGGGCCTGAGCCTGAGCCTGGGCCTGGGCCTGGGCCTGGGCCTGAGCTTGGGCCTGAACCTGTGCTTGGGCTGCAAGCATGGGTGTCAGTTCTGACTGCTGAATAACCTTAACTCCATCTGGTTTGGTCCACGCAGATTCACGTGTCCGAGCATTGTAATAATAAACCTGCAGAGGAAGCAGAGTGGTGTTGCAGAAGCCATCAACCATTATTAAAAAACTACGCAACCATGTTGTTTTGTCTTTACAAAGGTACTTAGAAATAACTTCAGAAAAGAGAAAGTATCTCAAAACAGATACTCTCAAATTCATATATTACAGACTACAGGTAATTCCACCCCCAATTTTTTAGGGTAAAAACACTGCATTTTTAATATACAGAAAAAGAAAAACAAATGTTTTATTCTGTAAAGAAAATTAACTTACTAGGTATGGCACTGCTATGCTCATAAAGTCCTGCTTACAAAGTTGCCCGTGGCTAGTCTGGGAACCTAAATTTCCAGCGGGTACCACCATTCCCTCACTACTAAGAATGAGACATCATGCCTAAAACCATTTATGCAAAAAGTACAGTTCACAGTGAACTTCTGCTTTCCTTCAAGAAGTGCAAAGTCTTGGTGTGTGGTAAAAATGGTATTTATGCAACCCCACAACAAAAGACACCTAGACTCAGGTGAACTTCCTTATAGGAAACATTTCACATGTATTCTCATCATTCCATACTGAGGAATTTAAGACCATCCTATGTGATTCCTCTCGGACAGGAAGTCTTCAGAATGATTCACATTATAAAACTTAAGATTCAGAGTCACACGTAAATAAATGTATACTAGTACTACCAGCAGCCTTATAATTGCACAGAAATCTAATCCTGTCAGCTTTTCCTGAGGTCTCACCCCATCCCCTGGATAACCCAGGTTCATTCTTAACTGACAAAGGCATTGCTGTTAACCTCAATCTGCCACAACTCTCCAGTTTCACTAATATCAGGACAATGACCAGTTTTATGTTTTATAACTCACTTTCCCATCTGGAGTTTTATTTTCAACCCATATCTCCTCAGTAGGAGGCAGTGCTGGAGTGCCGGGAGCAGTCACAGGAGGCATTCCTGGTGGAAACATCATCCCTGGAGGTGGAGGCATGGTTCCCATGGGTGGAGGCATGAATGGCGGTCTCTGTTAAAGCACGAGAACAACAGTCACTTGGAATTACTTTTTTTCTTCAAGTTAAATCTGAATTCCACTCAAAAGTAAAGTACTAGAAGAGAAAATATTTCTACAGTCTGTTCAAATACATTCATCTGTTGTATAAGCAAAGTTTCTCTCTAAAAAATATATATATAATTACTAAGCATACTAATAAAGGAAAGAAATATATCAAAACCTAAAACTGATCAACTCTGGGTGAATTTTGTTTTTCTCTATAAATTATCTGAATTTATGTTTGTACACTGAGTTCATTTCCCAGCACCGCATGCCATGCTGACCACGCTCCAGGCATGCTGAGCCGGCCACCAAGACCAGATAGGGCGAACACCCTAATCCCAGGGCTGGGCAGGCTGAAACAGGAGGACCACTACAAATCCAAGCTGCGTGACAAGACCCTGTATCAAATACATAAATTAAAGAAAAAAAAAATACATTCAAACAAAAAGAATCCAATCCCAAAAGCTGACATTTGAGAGCTGATACATTCATGACCTTAAATCACACAATGAACAAGTCTAGACACAATGGATAAGCCTCAGGTTAAAATGTCAATGACGTTTTTATTTAAAAAAATCTCATAATAAATCTTTTTCTAAAATTATAAAAAAATTCAGTAGAGACAAAAACATTGAAATACTGCACCACATGTACTTAAAATCACTGAATAAATTTCTTTCACTCGATACCTTAAGATTTCAACTTCATTTCCCATAAAGAAGACAAGTTACTACTAAAAAACAATTCAAGCTAAGTGTGTTGGCACATGGCTGTCATTTCCATACTCAAGAGGCTGAAGGAGGAGCACTGCCCTGAGTTGGACACCAACCTGAGCTATATAGTGAGTTGAAGGCCACTCTGAACTATATAGTGAGGCCCTATCCCATGAAAAACAAAAATAAATAAATGAACAATTCATAACACTAATAAAGGTATGAACTATTATATTCAATCTTCATAAATGAAGATATTTCTACTTTCATTTTTCTGTTACCATCTAAACGCATTCTAATTTTATCTGATTATTGCTACTACTATGTATACCTCTTTTATGCATTGTCCTATAAATTGAAACTATTTTTAAAAAGCAAAACATAAAAGAAAAAAAGGAAATGTAAGGCAAAATCCATATGTATTTTTGATCTAACAAATGGCAATTTTTACATTGTTACCTGGAGGTGTGGAGGGCCCATAGGTGGAGGAATCCCTCCTGGAGGAGGCATTGGCGGCATATTAGGATCAAAAGGAGGGCGCCCGAAGGGGGGCCGAGGTGGTGGAGGAGGGCCACGCATCATACCAAAAGGTGGAGGGGGTCGCATAAGAGGTGGCGGGCCTCGCATCACTGCATTTGGTGGGGGAGCAGGGCCTCGGAACCTCAGGGCCTGCTGTTGAGCCATCCTGTGTGAAAAGCAAAGAACACATTTCTCTCTCTCATATTTATGAAGAAAGAGGAAAGGGAGAAGAAAAAGAGTTGTAGCTGCTGACTTTTAATTACATCAACTATAAAAGGTTCTTAAGTGACACTGAAATTGGAAAGCCATCACTTTGCAGCCATCACCACTTTGCAACCATCAGAGAACAAGCCATCAGTGAGAACATCCAAGAGATGCCAAACCCAGGGGGAAATGTGGGTGAGATAGGCAGATGATCTGTCTGGCCCTATGCGAATCACAGTCATAAAGTAGGATGGGAAACACTACAGGACAGTTAGGCAGTACCTTGGCCAGATGATCAAAGTTATTATCACCTAAGGAAGGACAAGTAATGTGACTGAGAAGACATACGCATCACCTATTCCAGCCAGGAATGTACAACCTGAATTCATTAATAAGAAATGTTCTACTAAAGGGGTCTTCATCTACAGTGTCAATGCTTTATAGAAAAAGCAATGAAAGGTTGCAGAAATGTTCCCGATTAAGTAAGACTAAAACAATGTGACAATGCAATATAATCTAGCCTGTGTGCTATACCAAAGGAAGGAAATTTCATAAAAAATTATTTGATCAATTCACAGTAAAGTACTACATCATTATAAATTTATGAAATTGATTATTAGGCTGTGGTTAAGTAGAAGAATGACTCCTCCATCTTAGAAAATAAACACCAAGGAAAGGCAATGAAGCTCAGTGGGAAAGCACTTGCTTAATATGTATGTACAAGGCACTCAGTTCAATCCAAAACAGGGAGAGAGATGGGGCTTGGTAGTGCACATCTGTTATCCCAGCTCTCGGGAGGTTGTAAATAGGGGGGTCACTATGAGTCCGTTCAGTAGTGAGACCCTGAACATACTGAAGACCCTTCCCTGAAAAAATTACAAAAAGAGAAAATAATTTTGTTTTTAAAAAGGAGAAAGGAAAAGTACAAAATGTATACATAGGAATAAATAAAAGACCACAAACATATTTACCACCTGCAAATAATTTAGAATAAAAACAAACATGCTTTGTTTGTTGTTTTTTTTTTTGTTGGCAGAACCAGAGATTGAACTCAGGCCCTCACGCTTGCCAGGGAAGAAACATGCTTGCATGCAAAATAAAATCAAGAGGTGAAATATTAACCTTCTGCAGTTTTTGTAGTGTAAAATTTCTTCCAAATTCAAAGTTTAAATGGGGTGTAGTTTAAGAAGTCAATGGTATTCTCCACCTAAACAGAAAAGGAAAGCCTATCCCTTCACTATACATTTAAAACAAACAGTATCATTTAATAGTATTTTTTCTATTTCCAAGTGCTTTAAAAAACTATTAACCTTTCAAAGTGTTAAAGTATGTGCCAAGCAGTGTTCTAAGGTCTTTTCATTTAATCATCATAAAAACCCCATAAGACAGATACAATTATATCCTCACTTTATGCATAAGGAATTAAAGCACACAAGTTAAATACTTGCCCATGGCTACACAAATTGTTTGGTGGCAAATCCACGGTTCAAATACCAGCAAAGGCTTCTACTAAACACTATATAAGCCCCTTTTAGGTAGAACCTGTGTACTTCTGTGTCTGGACACAGACCACAGTAATTATTTTTTCTCGACCCAATAAATACCTAGGTAGTGTAGGCTAAGCTATAAGACTATGCAGAATCTTATAATCATATTGCCTAAGGAGAGTCACCTGGAGAAAATATTCTCTCAGGCTTTCACAGAGAGCAAATTGGACAAGCAATGGCCAATACTGATCCACAAGGCTGACACTGACAAAAGATCTTACAAAGTACAGTACAGGGTTATAGGATAAATCCTGAGGGGACTTGATTGACCTTATCAGATACAAAAGTTACATTTCTTGTTATATAGGTCTTGCTTTATCTTGGTCTTAACCATCCAGGAGAAAAGTATAAAAACAAG
>PVKA01035228.1:11911-22884 GCA_004027165.1 Ctenomys sociabilis
AAAAAAAAAAAAAAAAAAAGGGATACAAAGGAAGGACCATTTTGTATCTGTATATGCAGAAGTTAGGATAGATATACAGCTACTTTCACTTAATTCAATGAGAAGAAAGATTTGTACTAATAGTGTTTGGACAGGATATCCTGTCTGCATCTTGTACTATGGATAACCACTAAGAAGATAACATTGTACAACGTATTAATTACTGAAACTGTCCTGTTAATCAGTTTTGGAAAAAAAGAAAAAGAACATGCAGAAGAAATAAACTTTTCAAGGTAAAAAACAATAATAATAATAATAATTACTTATTGCCAGTCAGGGGTACTGGCATGTTTCTAATTTCAGCAACTTCAGAGGCTGAAGCAGGAAGATTGTAAGTTAGGCCAGGCTGAATAACACAAGAACCTGCCACACATAATAATGATAATAATAATAATAATTTTGAACTACAATTTGCCATCATCCATCCACTAAGCACTTATCATGATCTCCCCAATAGCTAATATAAAGCTCTACATTATACACTCAATCCACATTTCCGTATTCAAGAGACAATGAGTATTTCCATATATATTTGGAAATAATCATTTTTGTAAGCTCTCACCAGATTAGATTCTTATTTAAGTTTCCCACATTTTTCACAACTCTGCTCATAATTACCCTTTGAACTTCTCTAAATCTGCAACATCAGAGGTTCAATTCTGACACAGAAAAAAAGTCCTAAGAACCAATTTGCCTTCTAGCACAAAATGGTAGTGAACAAATCCACAACTATTTTACCAAGTGTGCTTAAGCAAATCTGCAAATGATCTTACACTCAAAGGTTAGAAAATAAATCAAAACTTGTTCCTGCAATAAGGTATACGAATTGTACCAAAATAGCCAGAGGGCCATTTTCAAACTATATATAAAAGACAGAAAGCCACTGTTACCTAAGGTTTACCTTAACTTTTAGGACAAGAAAAGTTAACCACCACAAAAAGGTACTGCTTCAGCACTGAATCTGTACTTTAATTCCAAATTTTCTTTCAGTATGCCTCTTTTTCAAAAACTCTACAATACTTTCATACTTCCTGCTTTTTGCGGCTCAAGAAAAAATACTATCATGGCTGCTTTTTGTTAGCAAGCTAGTTACATTAATTTCTGGGTCTGAGTTTCCTCAGATGAGGGGAACAGAAATAAAAACTATTTCTTAGTTCTGTTCAATGACATAATCCCTGTGAAACATGCAAACCAGTACTCAGTAATTTGTACTTAAAGTATCATTACTTTAATTACAAAACCTAACATAGTGCTTTACCTGTAAAAGGAACTTAGCTATTAATTTAACTAGATGGCTTTTAAGTCTCCCACTTGAGTAATGAAATTCGTACAATTTCTCTTCAAAAGTGCTGAGCTGCTATTGTCAATTACGTGTACAGCAGGTACCATTCTCCTCACACATTGTACACTGCTTCATCCAAATAATCACACCAGAATCTGCAGTGTGTACTAAATGGGTCAATAAAGTAAAACAAGAGAAATGACAACATGTAAGTGCCACGAAATACTGTTATTAGAACTGGTATTAACATTAGTAAAGGGCCAGGGAGATGGCTCAGTGGAATAAGCACTTCCCTGGCAAGTGCAAGGGCCTGAGTTCAATACCCAGTTCTGCAAAAAAAAAAAAAAAAAATTAGTAAAGGTGTTATTATTATTACCTGGCTAACCACACATGATCAGGCCCCATAATCTGGCCCTCAGTGAACTTTCCAACTGGTCTTTCTGATCATTTGCAGTGTCAGTGACTGAAACCACAGACTTCAGGCTGAGCTACAGCCCATACTTTTATGTTGATACAGAATTTTGCCAAAATGCCTTAGCGGGGCTCAAACTTTCAATCTTCCACCCTCAGCTTCCCAGTGCACTCGATTACAGGCACACACCACCACACCGGGCTCATCCCTTGCACACACAACACTTGTACTTCCCTCTATGTAGACAGGTTAAGTTTTTTTTCAGATCTTTACACGAATGGCTCTTTACTATTATATACAGCCTCAGCTCAAGTTATCTCACAATCTTCCTCAGCTTTAGCCTTCCACAACCCTTTCGTCTCATTTACCAATTTGAGTTTTCACTTAAATAAATGCAATAAATTTCTCACTTAACTGTTTAATTTTACCTTTATCTACTAGCATGCTGTTCGCTTAGTATTCTGCTACACTATATTGTTAATTATCGGTACTTCTTGTTTACCAGGCACAAGTATATGGGCCTTACCTGTACTTCCTTAACCCTCACAGCAACCCATGGAAGTAAGGTTAGCACCATTTTTACAGGGAAAACTTAAATTAAGGGAGCTAGCTATTCAGTAGTAACACCACAGTATTCTTATATTTTTAGGTGACAAAAGTTATCTAAAGTGATAACTTTAGATAAGTATTAATCACAAGTATTAATAGGTAAGTAAGACTATAAAACTAGATGCGGTGGCACAGGCCTGTAATCCCAGCACACAGGAGGCTGAAGCAGGATGGCTGTGAGTTGAAGGCCAGCCTGGGCTACATAGTGAAACCCTGCCTCAAAAAAAAAAAAAAAAAAAGATTATCTGTATACACAACTCTAAAAGTTACTTTAGTGGCCCTCAAATATAAAAAGATGAACAGAATTTGGATCTCCGATTTTCCACCTACTGTGGGCAAATTATGTTCCCACAACTTCCAACACTGTGTAAAACATGTGCCCACATATATGAACAGAAAAAAGATTTTCATAAGCACACCATGGAAATACAAATATATTTATCTAGAGATAGCCAGATAAGCAGTCTCACCAATAGTGAAAACAAGACTACAAGTATCCGGGAGGGGCAAAAATATTTACATTATGGGAATGCTACTTATATATGGGAGACAAATTATGGAAACAACTAAAGTATAGTTCAGACCTTGAGAACTATCCACTTACACAAGTACCTTGTTTAACTTACTTCACACTTGAAGGCTGACTCCCTCATGTGGTAGGGGGTAGTTCAGATAAACCTTAACTAAAACAGAAGCTCCTTGAAGACAAGGAGCTTTTCTGCTCTGGTTTGACTTTACTGCCAGCACCTACTCCAGCTGCTCAGTAGGAGAATCGTCTCTAAATCTCCTACTTTCCTTTGTCCTACATGTGTCTTCTAAACATCTTATTTGCCAGATATACCTATGACACATGTACAAAACTAAGCCCCAATTTCTGCCATCAAGGCAATTACATAAGTAGCTAAGTTACCACAGATTAAGAGCAACGTTAAAGAAAATGATAAAATGTGCTCTGCAAGCAACTTCTAACCCAAGAAGCTAAAATATAAAATATTTTCAACAGGTTTATATAATCTAAAACCTGATTTAGATCAGTTTTTGCAACAATGTCTAAATCACAAATAAGTTCTATAAAGCTAGTTATATGTAAACCTGAAGATACTTCTTGAAATGCAAACTGTTCCCCAAGAAAGCCAGCTGGACTGAGTGAGCTTTTGTCATCTGAATCAAGAATAACCTTTCCATCATTAAATTGAAAGACTCTCATAATAGACCGATCACTCCTTATGAGTGCCCATATGGAGATAAAAGATGATTCGTCTCTGAAATAAGACAAACTTTTATTCCTCTCAAAATGGGGATTTCGTGCGTGACACTTCAGAATCTGAAAGACACTATTTTCTTCCTAACAATAACATCCATTTTCCTATACAACTTCATCTTAAACTCTAGCCAATATGAGAGTCCTCCTAACTCACACTGCTGTCTTTCACCTTTACATGCCGAGAATGGTACAATTCAGAATGGCAACTCAATTATCTGAAACGGCCTCTGTCCCATACCGGGGGTAAAGTGTAACACGTATGAAGCATTCTATCATTTTCTTCCTCTAAAACCATCCAAAAGGGAAAACTGTAAAGGTCACGCGTATTTTATCACATTGTAATTACAAATGCCATAGGCACGGAGGTTCTAGAGCAAGAAAGGTCACTACACTTCCTAGGAGCTGGCATGAGTTGGTGATCAGAAAACCGCTCAGGGTCGCAGGCGCCGGCGCCGGGGCCAGAGGCCTGGGCTCCTGCCACTTCCGGAACCACGATCCCGCTCTAGCTCTCCGGAGCCCACCGCCGGAAAGCTGCTTCCCCACCAGTAAGACTGGCGAGCAACTTAATTTCGGGTGCGTCTGGTCTGTGGCCTGCAAAATGAAAACACTGACCTCCCCCAAGGATGGTTACGAGAAAAGAACGCGAAGCCTAAATAAAGCGCTTCTTGGCCAAACTAAGTGCCTGCTGCCGCGATTCTTCACAACTACGGGGCAATGCTAGGGAGAAAGCATGAGAAAGGGAAAATGAGCCCCAGGAAGTTAAAAGCAAGCGGAGTGACAGGCAAGCCGCAGGGCCAAGGCGGGGTCTCCGGCACCGCGGGTAGGCTGAGCGCAGCGCGGGTGCCCGGGCCGAGGGGCGGCGGCGAGGAGCGCGGACCGGACGGGGCGCAGCCGGAGGGCGGCGGGGAAGCGCGGGCCCTGGGTGGGAACTGCGAGCCCGGCCACGGGCCGCGAGGGGCGGAGAGGCTGCACCACCGCCGCAGGGAGTGCCCGGGGAAGGCGCAGGAGGCCGCGGCCCGGCGCTCTCATTCAAGCCACCGTCTCTTTCCCCCTTCGTCAACCCCATGCGGTCCTGGCTCGGAGCCCCAACATCCCTCCCCGCTGTGCGCCCCGGACCTCCGCGAGCAGGCCGGACCCTCAGCACTCAGCGCGCAGTTACAGGAGAAGGAAGGCCGCCCCTCTTACCTGAGCTCCCCCGGGTTGAATCGCTCACCGTCCCCCCCGTCCCCGCCACGCTCCGCCATTACAGAGGGCCGCGTTCATCAACCCGCCGATCCAGCGCTCCCTATTGGCCAAAAGGATCGTCAATCCCAAACGAGAGAGGCGGAGATAGCAGAGTTATATGACATGATTCGCGAAACTTCCCCTCAATCCTAGCGTTAGGGGCGGTGTCTGCCTTACTATTGGTCAAAGGGCCCGCCGACTTTGAAAGCGGTATTGATACTATCCGTTGATTGGTCACTCAAGAGGCTTTCTGGGAAATGAGACTTTAGCAAAGAGGGACAGCCTGCGCCCCTAGCGGTAAGGAAAACAAGGTCCTCCCACAGTCGGCCAGCCTTGCTGTAGCCACGTGTCTGCCGGTTTCCTGGAGCTAGTTGTGTAGCCATGTTGGCCACTAGCGGCTCAAGCTGAGAAGATACTCATTGAATGAGCCAATCAAAATCGACCCAGGTCGCGCCTAAGCCAATAATTGAGTTGCTGTGGAAGCAGGTATTTCCTTGCTTTCCAGTAAAGGAGAACCTGAAGTCACCACTAGTCCTCTGTGCGAGCATGTTATTAAATAATATATTACAAATCACAGGCATAACTCCAAATCATACTAGTTGTGTGCTGAATATTATCTAACTTGCTTACATTAAGAAAAATAAATTTGCTATTTATTTTTAAGGTTACAATGCCTATAATCGTAGAACTATGGAAGGCTGAGTCCAGCCTGGGCGATTTAGTGATTTTGTGAGACCTAGTCTCAAAATAAAAAATAAATAAGGCTGGGAATATAGCACAGGATAAGCTCCTGTACCAATAAAATAAATAAGAGAAGCCAAGCCTCTTTGCAATTGATAATATTGGATTTCTCCTTAAAACTCAAATTGCAGTTCTCTAAAATCAGCACACCCTTATATCAGAAGAGGACCACAGTTTCTTTTTGGGTAATGAAAATGTTCTGAAATTAGATGGTAATGTTGATTACACACTTTATAAGAGTATTAGACCCCATTACATTGTAACAAATACCATCCCTGTCCAACTGATGTTACAGACCACCCAAATTTGTACAGAAAATTGAGATGAACAGAGAGGGTTTGTTTTTTTTTTTTTTTGTTTTGTTTTGTTTTGTTTTGTTTATGGAACCGGGAATTGAACTCAGGCCCTTGAGCTTGCCAGGGAAGCACTAATTCCACTGAGTCATCTCCCCGGCCCTTCAGAGAGTTTTTAGCTTAAAATTAATGAATACATTAGGAGTTAAGTCCCAATAGGCAGATACTTTTCAGAAGTGTCTTGGGGAAATGATTTGGTTGCAAAAATCAGGCTTCAGAAAAAAATCTACCATTTTTCGAATACCTGTCTTAAATCCATGATAAGTAATTTGTATTAGTTTTACTTTTTTTGTGTAAAGCAAATGTATTTTCCTCATTTCACAAAAAAGGAAACTGAGGCTTGAGATTACAAGACTGGTGCAGTGACATTCACATAGCTGATTAAGAGGGGAAGGTAAGTCTCAACCCCAGGTGTGTTTCTCACAATAAAGCTAGTCATGGACCAGTAAATCCCGAGTCTTACCCAAATCAGATAGCTTAAGTAGCATGGAGGTTGATGCATCTCTCTCCCTCTCATGTAGACTGGAAATACTTTTGAAAAGACTTTTTCGTGCTGAAACCCCAGCTCCTAATAAACCTTCCATTCACCCACTAGAGCAACCCCATCTACTATACTGTGGAACAGTGTTCTTGACTGGAAGCATTGGTCTTTGAAATATCTAAAGAGATCTTAGAAATGCAGTATCGTCCTGGGTATCACTGCTAGCTCCTCACAATCATTCTGCTTAACACAGGCTTAAGTAAATTAGATCAGCATTCTAGTTGTGTCCCTATCAACTGCTGTCTATATAATAGCTTCCACTTCTTTAGAAAACAAAGAAACTATTTCCAGGCCTCTTAAGCTATTTGCCACAGAATATGCAGTGATTAACCATCATTGATAAGTAGCATTTGTTTACAGAATGCAGTTGATATTGCTTAGAGCTGAGGGTTCACATGCCGCCAGCAGCCACATGTAGAAATCTGTACCCTGCAGGTGAAGAGACAGGTTGTGTAGGTGCTAATTAGGTCCTGCTGTAAAGTGTTCAGAAGTGGGAGAAACACCCCCAATAAAGTGGAGCACAAAAAAGAATCTTCACCTACAGCCCTTCTGCTGCATGAGACCAGAGGAGGAGGGCTGCCTGTGACAGAGCATGTCCTCAGCGGATACCAGATCTTCTTGCATCTTAATCTTGGAATTACCAGTCTTTATGACTGTGAGAAATAAGTGTCTGTTGTTTAAAAGCCACTTGGTCTATGGTATTACACTATAGCAGTCTGAGGCCCCAAGATGGAGCAGTGAGCTAGTTATGGAAAAAGTAAAAATGGAAATGGTGGGCTGGGGATGTGGCTCAGTAGTAGAGCTCTTGCCTTGCACACACCAGGCCTTCAGTTCAATCCCCAGCAGCATGAAAAATAAAATGCAGGTACTTTCTGGCTTTTTACACATGTATGCAAAGAGAATAAGATAGCTAAATGACTACTACCTTGTACTTAAGTAATACTACTCTATGAAAAGGAAATACACTAAGTTAACAGGGTTAGAGCAGATAATGACAACAGTTGCTCACATTTTCTCAGTCCCTAGCATGCTGAACATGTTATATAAGCATCTCATTTAATAAGTAATGTTTCATGTCATTTTCTATATTCTAAGTACTATTTGAAGCACTTTAAATGTATGAACATATTTGAGCCTTTATAAAAATCGTATGAGGGTGAGTGAGAGCCCCAGGCCCACCACACCGGGAGCGACAGTTCCCAGCGGTCCCAGGTCCCACCTCGCGACCCAAGTCCCAGCGCAGCTCGGCCTGTGAGTGAGAGCCCCAGAGGTCAGTGCTATACAAAATGACAAAGATAAGGAGAAAATTGCAATCTCAGGCCTTGAGTCCACCAGTAAGTGCAGAGGACACTACCTCAGCTGAAATGAATGAATTAACAGATACAGAAGCAAAGGAACAACACCAGAAAGGTATAGGGGAACTCAAAGGAGTATTAATTCCTGAAACAAAAAAAGAAATATCTGAATACATAGCATCTGAAATAAAGAATCAAATGCAGAAACATCAGAGGGAAAACCAATGCTCACCCAGAACAAGTGCAGAGAGCACCATTCCAGCTGAAACATATGAATTAGCAGCATCTGAAGCAAAGAAACAAGAGCAGAAAGAGCATGAGGAACTCAAAGCAGAAATAATTTCTGAAATCAAAAAGGAATTCTTTGGAAAAAAAAGAATTATTTGAAATCATAGCATCTGAAATACAGAAACAAGTCCAGAAATATACAGAGGAAACCCAACTTGGAAGAAGCTCTGCAGAAAAAGAATTAATAACTACCTCTAAAGAAGACACGGATAAAAACATTGAGGAGATCAGAAATATGACAGATTCTCTCTTGGGCTTCAGTCCGCCATTGAGTGCGTGCTCTCTCCTTCTACTTGCATCATGTCTTCTCACAGGACTTTCAGAATCAAATGATTCCTGGCCAAGAAGCAAAAGCAGAATCGCCCCATTCCTCAATGGATTCGTATGAAGATAGGTAATAAAATCAGGTACAACTCCAAGAGAAGAAACTGGAGGAGGACCAAGCTAGGACTGGAAGGAGTTGCACGTGAGCTGCAACATGTTTACCCTCTGGGAGGTCACAAGACGATGTCATCTTTTTTTTTTTTTTTTTTTTTTTTTTTTTTTTTTTGACGATGTCATCTTTTAATCATGGTCACGACAACACTGAAAAAAGTTTTAAAAATAACCTTTTCCCGGACAGTGGAATATACTTAATCAGGAATCTTATTTTTTTTCTGTGATCAGTATTATTAAGTCAATAAATTTTTGAAACCTTGAAAAAAAAGAAAAAGAAATATCAGGCCGGGCATGGTGGTGCATGCCTGTAATCCCAGCACTCGGGAGGCTGAGGCAGGAGGATTGTTGCGAGTTCGAGACCAGCCTGAGCTACAAAGTGAGCTCGAGGCCAGCCTGAACTGCATAGTGAGACCCTGTCTCAAAAAGACAAAAAAAAAAGAAAAAGAAATATGGTGGATTCCTTGAATGAGCAATACAGAAAAGAAATAGAATGCATGAAACAGAGTCAAAGAGATATACAATAACTAAAAATATCAATCACAAGTCTACAAAACTGTCTGAGTGAAAGCAAAGACAGAGTTTCAGCTCTTGAAGATGCTGGTCCAGCTAGTGAAAAAGTGAGAAAGGATCTCTTAACAACAGTGAGAATGCAGGAAAAAATAATCCATCACCTGCAAGACGATTCCAGGATGAACAATGTGAGATTAATTGATATCAATGAGAATGAAGGAGTCAATACAAATGACATAAAAAAAATCTGGGAAGAAGTAATTGCAGAAAACTTCCCAAATATGAGGAAACAATCCAACAATCCAACAAACAAGCATACAGAACACCAAATAACTTCAACCCAAGTAAAAACACACCAACACATATAATAGTCAAGATCCCAGAAATCCAACACAAAATAGTATACTGAAAGCTTCTAGAGAGGAGAAGGAGCTCACATTCAAAGGAAAACCCATCAGAATTACAGCCGACTTCTCTACACAAACAATGAAAGCAAGCAGAGCATGGAGCAGAGTTCTTCAAGTCCTACATGAAAACAAATTCCAGCCCAGACTATTATAGCCTGCAAAACTCTTTTTCAAGTTTGGTGGAGAAGTGAAATACTTCCATGACAAAGAACAACTAAAAAATTTCATGATGAAAAGCCATCCCTTCACAGGCTGCTGAAAGATGTTCTAGAGAAAGACCACAATGACCAGAACTCCACAAATGAGAACAGAAGGAACCCACTAAGGGATTCAGACAATTAAACACAGGATACAAAGGAGTAAACAGCAGCAGGTAAATATCATGACAATCATAAGTCAACACATTTCAATTATAACCATCAATGTAAATGAACTCAATTCACCAATTAAGAGAAATAGACTGGCACAGTGGATTAGGAAACAAAATCCAACAATATGCTGTATACAAGAAACACACTTAACTCAAAAGGATATTCATAGGCTCAAAGTCAAAGGATGAAAAACAATACTACATGCCCCAGCACCTGAAAAAAAAAGCAGGAGTAGCAATTCTGTTCTCAGACAGTCTTAATTTCAAACCAAGAAGGATCAAACCACACAAAGAATGCCACTATATATTAGTCAGGGGAAAAATTCAAGAGGACTAGGTAACACTCATAAATATCTATGCACCAAACACAGAAGCACCCAACTATGTAAAACAAATCTTAATGGATATGGAAAACCTAATATCCAAAACCACAATCTTAACAGAAGACCTAAATACCCCCTCATCCCACAGAGACAGGTCAACCAGACAAAAAACTAGCAAGGAAGTAGCAGAACTGAACCAGAGCTTGGAACAAATGGACCTGGTGGGCATATACAGAGTGTTCCACCCAACCATGCTGAATACACATTTTTTTCAGCTGCACACAGGTCATTTTCCATAATAGACCATATACTAGTCCAGAGGTCATGCATAAGTATATGCTAGAAAACAGAAATTATCCCATGCATATTATCTGACCACAGTGCAATGAAACTAGAACTAACTGACAAAAGAAATCAGAAAAAAACACTAAATTCTTGGAAATTAAGCAACACCCTACTCAGCAATCAATGGATCACAGAAGAAATTAAACAAGAAATTCAACAATATCTACAATTCAATGAAAATTCAACTTACCAGAATTTATGGGATGCGATGAAAGCAGTCCTTAGAGGAAAGATTATATCTATGAACTCACACATTAGGAAAACAGAATGGAAACAAATAAGCACCCTAATGTTGCAACTCTGACAACTAGAAAAAGAAGAGGAAACGAAACCCAGAGCACAAAGACGGGAAGAAATTATAAAAATTAGAGCAGAAATTAATTCAATTGAGATGAAGGAAACAATTCAAAGAATCCACAAATCAAAAAGTTGGTTCTTTGAAAGAATAAAGTTGATAAGCCTCTAGCCAACCTCATCAAAAAGAGGAAAGAAAAACTTCAAGTACATGCAATAAGGGATGAAAAAGGTGAAA
>PVKA01035229.1:0-22801 GCA_004027165.1 Ctenomys sociabilis
AAAAATTAAAAAAAAAAAAAACAAAATAAAACAACCAGAAACCTGAAAAAAAAAAAAAGAATATTATGTACTGGTTAGGGGAAAACTTCAAGAGGAAAATTTAACACTCATAAATATGTATGAATCAAACACAGGAGGACCCAACTATATAACACAAATTTTAATGGACATGAAAAATCTAATATCCAGTACAACACTCTTAATAGGAGACCTTAACACTCCCTTATCCCAAAATGATAGGTCAACCAGACAAAAAATTAGCAAAGAAGTAACAGAACTGAACCAGAGGTTGAAAAAAATGGACTTAGTGGGCATATACAGAGTGCTCCACCCAAACACAGCTGAATACACATTTTTTTCAGCTAAATATGTGTCATTTTCTCAAATAGACCACATACTGGTCCATAGGTAATATATAATTATTTGCAAGAAAGCAGAAATTATACCGTGCATATTATCTGACCATCGTACAAAGAAACTGGAAATAAATGACAAAAAGTACCAGAAAAATCCCTTAATACATGGAAATTAAACATCACCCTACTCAGCAATCAATAGGTTACAGATGAAATTAAACAAAGAACAGTGGAAATCATAAAAACTATCAAAGAAATGAACTCAACTGAGATGAAGAAAGCAGTTCAAATAATTAATGAATCAAGAAGCTGCTTCTTTGAAAGATTAAATAAATCAATAAGCACTTACATAACCTCATCAAAAAGAAGAAATAAAAAATTCAAATACAAGCAATACAGAATGAAAAGGGTGTAATTACCACAGACCCAGTGGAAATTCAGAAGTTTATCAATTGCTACTTTGAAAATCTTTACTCTCACAGAATAGAAGACACAGACAAAATAGACAGACTCCTAGAAAGGCACAAATTACCAAAACTGAATCAACAAAATATACCCACTCTCAATAGTCCAATAGCAGGCAATGAAATATCAGATGTAATGAAAAACCTAGGGACAAAGAAAAGTCCAGGTCCTGATGGATACACAGCTGAATTCTATAAGAAATTTATAGAAGATATATGCCCTATACTCATCAAATTCTTCAAGGAAATTGAAAAGCAAGCAATCTTCCCAAAATTATTCCTGGAGTCAAGTATTATACTGATCCCAAACCCAGGAGAAAATGCAACTAAAAAAGTTGGCCATTCTCCCTCATGAACATGGATGCAAATATCCTCAATAAAATCCTAGCAAATAGAATGCAGCAAGTCATCAAGAAGATCATACACCATGATACTAAGGATTCATTCCAGGTGTGCAAGGATGGTTCAATATGCAAAATCTAAACTGTAATACACTAAATCAATGCAGTGTATGCTAAAAATCATATGATCATCTCAATTCGGGCAGAAAAGGCTTTTGACAAAGTCCAAGACTAATTCGTGTTCCAAATCCTACAGAAATACAAGGCCCATATTGCCTTTGCTATCCTAGGTTTTGGAATACAAGGCCTCTACTTCAATCTGATAAAAGGCATTTACAATTAGTATCCTGCAGCATATGCCATTCACTTTGCCTTATCTGATTCAATTGATTTTAGTTGTTCTAGGTTTCCTTTTGTATTTCTGCTTTTTGCTTGTTATACTAGGGAGACTACATGATATTTACATATATGTGTCTGGTTTATTTCACTTATGCGTATATGTTCAAGTGGCATCCACTTAATCAGCTTTTCTTCTGGATGGTTAACAACCTAAGTTCACAAGCCAGAGTTGGAAAAATAGAAGAGCCACAAGGCCAGCCAACATTTTGGCCCTAGCCTTTCAAGGTCAGCGAAGACTCAGGACATAGGAGAACCTGTACTGCAACATCATGAAACTCAGGTGAGCTCCAAATTTTCTGAACAAGGAGATTATGGAGCCACAGAGGAAAGAGATTAAAGTGGTATAATGTGCCTGGCAAGAGTCACATGAAGAGAAAACTTTCTCTCAAGCTCTCACAGAGAGCAAACTGGTCAAGCATTGGCTGTGACTCATCCACATGGATGACACAGACAAAGGTCTACAGAATAATGTACAGGATTACAAGATAAACACTGAGAGGACTTCACTGACCACATAGGAAATATAAAGTTCATGTGTTGGTATATAAGTCTTGATCTATCTAGGTCTTAACCATCCTGCAGAAAAGTATAAAAATGAAGTATACATCGTGAGGCCATAATATTAAGCTGAGCTGTAAATGGCTATGGTCGACAACTTCTTTGAATAACTCACTATTGTTTTAGAATACTGGACTGTGTTGGATTGTGTTGTCGAGTTAAAGCACCTAAATTAGTTGAATGACAATGGAGTGCCCACCTTTGACAGGTGTAGACAAAGGAAGGAGTGTAGAAAGGAAAAATCATGATGTGTGTGTATAGACAGTACAGTTGGGATAGATAAAGCTGTAATTCTACATAATTCTACGAGAGGCAAGATCTGCACTAATGGTGGTTGGACAGGATATTATGTTGGCTTCTAGTACTACAGTCATCCACTAGGAAAATAATTATTGAATTTTTGATATAATTCAGGCATAAAAAATAAGATAAGTAAGCAGCTACACTCTTAATTTACTGATAAGGGACATTTGCTAAAATAATATGTGTAAATATAATATCATGTATGCACCTTATACAATACCAAAACATTAAGAAAACAGTTTGCAATTAATCAAATTGGTCTTGTTAGCGTGTCTTGAAACTGTCTGATTGACATTTGTAGTTCAATAAAATAAAAAATAAAAAAAAGTAAAAAAATCTCAATAACAACAACAACAACAAAAAGCCATTTATGAAAACCCAATGGGTAACATAATGCTAAATGGGGAAAAACTGTGATCTTTTCCTCTTAGATCTGGTAGAAAACAAGGATGTCCTGTATAATTCCCTCCTGCTCAGTATAATTTTGAAATAATTAGCTTGAACCATTAGACATCAGAGAGAAAAAAATATGAATAAGTAATAAAGAAGTTAAAATATCATCATTTTCAGATGACGTGATATTTTACTTGGAAGGTGCAAAAAATTGCATGAAAAAACTACTAGAATTGTACAGAAATTCAGTAGCATAGCTGGATACAAAGTCAATACAAAAAAGTCAATAGCATTCATCTACACAGATAACAAACACACTGAGAGGGACATAAAGGAAATAATAACTTTTCTGATAACAACAAGGATAAGGAAATACTCTGAAATTGATCTAACTAAAGAAGTCAATGGTCTTTTCAAGGAAAATTACAATACTCTAAAAAAAGAGATTGTAGAGGCTTTCAGAAAATGGAAAGGTATTCCCTGCTCCTGGATAGGAAGAACCAACATTGTAAAAATGGCCATACTCCCAAAATTGCTATACAGATTTAACTCAGTCCCTATCAAACTACCACCAACATACACCTCACACAGAGAAAAATCATTTCAAAATTTTATTTGGAACAATGAAAGACCTAGAATAGCAGAGGCAATCCTGGCCAACAAAGACAATGCAGGAGGCATCGCAGTTTCTGACTTGAAACTATACTAAAAAGCCACTGTGATAAAATCAACATAGTATTGTCAATGAAGTAGACCTGAGGATCAATAGACTAGATCAGAATATGCAGAGACCTCTGCAAATACACTCAGCCACCTGATCTTTGACAAAGGGGCCAAACACACTTACTGAAAGTAATATAGCCTCTTCCATACATGGTGCTGGAAAACCTGGCTTTCTACATGCCGAAAAAAAAAAAAAAAAAACTTGACTAAGGTCTATTACCATGCACTAAGCTAAAGTCAAAATGGATTAAAGATTTAAACATTAAAACAGAATTACTCAATCCCCTGGAAGAGAATGTAAAAGGAACTCTTGAAGACATAGGGATAGGCAAACAGTTCATGAACAAACATGTGTTCACTCAGAAAACACTTGAAAGAACAACTGGGATCAACACTTACTGAGATGTTTCTACACATGAAAAGAAATTGTCAACAACGAGAAAAGACAATCCACAAATTTTGAAAAAATCCTATTAAGTTCTCAGACAAAGGTCTGCTCTCTAGAATATATAAAGAATTAAGACATATTAAGGCCTTCAAATGTAAAGACCCAATGCAGACATGGGCATCTGAGATGAACACACACTTCTCAGAGGATGAAATTAAAGAAGCGAATAAATACATGAAAAATTGCTCCACATTGCTAGCCATCCATGAAATGCAAGTTAAAACAACACCAAGATACCATCTCACTCCAGAAAGTATGGCTATCATAAGGAAATCAACCAACAACAATTGTTGGAGAGGATTTGGGGAAAAGGGAACACTACTCCACTGCTGGTGGGAATGTAGGCTGGTACAACCATTGTGGAGATCAATGTTGACACTCCTCACAAAAATATAACTGGAAATCCCATTCTAACTGGCTATCCTCATGCTGGGAACTTTCCCAGAGGAATGGAAAACATCATACCATAGTGATATATGTCTACCTGTGTTTATAGCTGCACAATTTGTGATAACAAAATCTTGGAAACAACTAAGGTGTCTGTCACATGAGGAATAGTTGAAAAAGAAGTGATATTTCTATATAATGGAGTGTTACTCCACGATAAAGAATGATAAACTTGAAGCATTTATATTGAAGTAGATGCCACTTCAACATCTACTCGTTAGTAAAATAAACAAGACACACATATGCACATATTGTATGGTCTCCCTAGTATAAGAAGTCAAAAGAAGAAATACAAATAAAAAGGTACAAAAACAACTAAAAAGAATTTAGTCAGATAGTTAGAGTAAACTGAACAGCATATATTGCAGGGTACTAATCAGCGTCTCTTATGGATGGTTAACAACCTATGCTCATAGATCAAGAATTGGAGAAATTGAGGGTCCACAAGGGCATCCAACCTTTGGCAGTAGCTTTTCATGGTCAGTGAAGACTCAGGACATAGGAGAACCTGTAGTGTAACAACATGGAACTCAGTTGTGCCCCAAAGTTTCTGGTCAAGGAGATTATGGAGCCATATAGGAATGTGATTTCTGACCTATAGTGTTTCTAAGGTGAGTCACAAGGAGAGAAAACTTTCTCTCAGTCTCTCACAGAGAACAAACTGGTCAAACAATGGCCATGAGTCACCCCCATGGCTTACACTGACAAAGGATCTACAGAGTGAGGTACAGGGGTACAGAATAAAACCCTGAGAGGACTTGACTGACCTCATCATGTACAAAAGCTACATTTTTTGTTATATAGGTCTTGCTTTATATTGGTCTTAACCATCCAGCAGAAAAGTATAAAAATGAGGTATATAAAATAAGACCATAATAATAAGCTGATTTGTAAAGGGCTCTAGTCAACAACTTCTTCAGATAACCCACTATTCTTGTGGACTGCTGGACTGTGTTTAATTATTTCATAGATCTTTGACAGGACTAAACAAAAAAAGGGTATACAAAGGATGAAAAATTTTGTGTTTGTATAAATGGTACAGTTAGGATATATATGCTGTACTTCTGCATAATTCTATAGGAAGCAAGATTTGCACTAATAGTGTTTGGACAGGATATTCTGTCATCTTCTTGTAGTATGGATAACCATTAGGAAGATAACAAGGTAGAAAGTATTAATTATTGAAACAGTACTATAATTTCACTTTAAAAATAAGATAAGTATACAGCTACATTCTCTTAATTCATTGATTAGAGGCATCTGCTCTAATACTGTTTGTAAGGTAGAATATCAAGTATGTACCTTATATCACAAAAAGCACTATGAAAACTATATGTAACATATTAATTATTGAATCTGTCCTGCTAATTTGATTTAAAACTGTCTCATTGCTACTTGTTCTTCAATAAAATAAAAAAAGGTCCCGGATCGGATTCTTTATTTTTTATTTTTCTTATTTAACTCAATCTCACTTGCAGTTTCATTGTGCCCCAGAGGCAATGCTGTCAGGGCGGCCTGGGGACTGTACCCCCGGCCTCTGCACCTTCTTGAATGTGCTTTAATCCGCTTTATTTGGCTGGCCCTGAAATTCTTTAAAAATGTTCGTGTCTAGGTCCTTCTTCACCAAATACTCTAATTTATTCTGTAATGTGTTTGTTTGAAATTTTATATGTCCCTGGATGGTTTAATGTGTAGCCAAGTCTGACAAGAGTTTGTTTTAGTTTTCATAGAATTTTTTTTTTATTTTTAAAAGATTAGAAATCACAACTATTTTCATAGTCCACAAAATCCTTGAAAACAGAGATTATTATGTAATCACCTCATAGCTTCCCAGCTGTGCAAATCCAGATGATTTCAGAATGTTAATAAAGAGAAGAGGAAGAACTGACCAATCATATGAAAAAATGGCTTTGATTTCCTCTGTAGAGAATTTAGGTCAACTGCATACTCTGAAATTTTCTTCATTTTGCTTTCTCAGAGTAAGAACATATTGCTTCTAGAATAATAATCTTTGAATAAGATCTATTATTACTTCTCATTAATAATCACAATAGAAAATATATTCAAATGTTCAACTAACTTTTAGTTTTAAAAATATATCAGGCTTATAATGAGTGAAAATCATTCAGCAACAAATGGATCTGTTAGGAAAATAAGGAATTTAAAAAACATTCACTCCAGGAAGAGATCAGTCATAATGAGCTTTAATTATTTATGAAGACAGCTGCATTTCTGTTTTTTAAATCTGTTTGGAAGTAAGATTCTCAAATTTTAAATTGTTTTAAGCCAAAACCAAGAAACAAATATTTCATTATTCTTAAGAGGAAAAAAAAGCTTAATAACCAACTATGTTTATAAGTTATTGAAAGTATTCTAGGATAAATAAACTGATTTCAGAATTTATAGAGAAAAAATCTCACAATATTTTTCGCTCCAATTTGGTAACATAATTTTGCATTAATTTTAGTCATATATTTATTAAAATAATTAGTATCAAAATAGTTTAAGTTAAAATCTAATGTTTAAAACACAACAATTTTTTAAAATTTTAATGAGGACATTAATCATATTCACATGAATACAAGAAAAATACTTAACTGGAATGTTTCTCATATAGTTTTATTATAGCTTTCCTGTTAAGTAGATGATAGTAATGAATATTTCATCAACTCTGTGGCAAATTCAAAAACACTGGATGTTTTTATTTTTTTAGTTCACATTTTTTGGCAGAACCAGGGATTTAGTTCAATTTTTATTTATTTATCTATTTATTTTTGGTGGAACCAGGGATTGAACTTGGGCCCTTTCACTTCTCAGGGAAATGCTTATTCTACTGAGCCATCTCCCTGGCCCTTTGAAGTATTTATTTTTAAGAAAGTTTCATCACATTGGTGTAGTCTCACTATAGTGCCTTCATGGCACATGATAAGAGGGAACCCTTAACTTATTGGAGGGTATTGATCAAGAAACAAAAGAGAAAAACTGTTTGGCTTCTAAGCTTGGTGCCCTTAACCAATATACAGAAAGTCACTCATAGATAATATCATACAATAAACTTCTTAAGTTAGCTGTTCAATTTGGTTAGTTAACTGATAAATTCTGCTATATATTTAATAAGAACAAGTCAGGTTACCACCACTATCAGAAAAAAGTACTTGATGTTGGTAGTTGAACTTAATTTTAGTATGATAAACTAATTTTCTTTGACACAAGACTAAGGACAGGCAAAACATGAGGCAGATATATAATCACCATTCAATTGTATTTACCAGCTTTTGTTTGAGTACTAAAAAAGATAAAGTTCAGTTTTTATTCAGATCACATAGAGAAGACCTTGAATATTATAAGTGATTGTGGACTAATTTGTAAGTTTTGAAGCGTTACTAAATGATTTTTGAACAGGTCACTAAGGTGACTGAGTTTGTCTCTAAGAAGAGCAGAATGGCTAACAGTTCAGGACAGTCCTCACTGCAGCAAAAACATATAGTAAATTATAGGAGTCACATAACAAAACTATCTATCTTCAGTGGAGGTATACCAGTATTTCTGCATATAATTTCCTTTAGAATATTATCTAATTTATCCACATTAAATTCATGAAAAACATAAAGATTTTTTGCCCATTTTATTGTGTACTTAGGTTTGTCTATTCTTATGTTGCATTCTTATACATATCAGACTCATTGACTCAAAAAATTACAGATATCTGCAATTGTGTTGAGCAGAAAAATGTCCTGTACTCAACATGTCATATGCTAAACCCTGAATCTGAGAACATGTAAAACTATAAGAAAAAATAAGCCAGGTATTGTGGTGCAATCTTCTAATCCCAGCACTCCAGAGGCTGAGGCAGGGGGAACACTTGTGAGTTCAAGCCCAGCCTGTGCTATGAAGTAAGTTCAAGCCCGGCCTGAGCTACATAGTGAAATTCTGTCTCAAAAGGATGAAAGAAAAGATAAATTAGGATTAAAATGGATTTAAAGATGCTGGTGGCGCATGCCTGTAATCCCAGCACTCGGGAGGCTGAGGCAGGAGGATTGTTGTGAGTTCGAGACCAGCCTGAGCTACAAAGTGAACTTAAGCCCAGCCTGAACTGCATAGTGAGACCCTGTCTCAAAAAAAAAAAAAAAAAAAAAAAAAAAAAAAAAAAGATGCTAATCAATTGCTTAAAGTAGGGAGTATTAACTTGGATTCATTGGGTGGACTAAAAGGAATCACAAGGGTCTTAAAAGGAGAAACAGAAAAAATATTAAAAAGAAAATGTGCCTGAAGAATTAAGTGTCAAAGGACATGCAATGTAACTTAGTGAGACTAGTGTTGTGTGTGTGTGTGTGTGTGTGTGTGTGTGTGTGTGTGTGTGTGTATATATATATATATATATATATATATATAATAGAATCATAAAATAATTTTTTTTTTTTTTGTCTTTTTGAGACAAGGTCTCACTATGCAGTTCAGGCTGGCCTTAAGCTCACTTTGTAGCTCAGGCTGGTCTCGAACTCACAACAATCCTCCTGCCTCAGCCTCCCGAGTGCTGGGATTACAGGCATGCACCACCACGCCCAGCAATAATTTGTGTTTTTAAGTTAATATATTTTGGTAATTTGGTAGATAAAAAGAGCAGAAATAAAGCCCTTGAGATTCAGGATATAATCATTTTGTTCTGAAAAAGTTTTGTGTTTGTGCAATACTTGTATCCTTACCACAATTCTAGGATAATACAAACCATTAAAAAGACATTCAATAACTTGATATTCTCTGTATCATTCTAGTTGAAGGTGTTTTTGTTTTTGTGCCGAAGACAGAACCCAGGGCTTGCTAGGGAAGCATTGTACCACTGAGCTAAATTCCACTACTTTGTAACTTTGGATACAGTTGTTGATTTGTAGTCATCAAGATAATCCTTTGCCAAGATATATACAATGACAGAACATGAACATGTTGACAACAATATTGAATTTCACATTATGAAACAATGTATTTCATGGCATGTGAATCAAATATCTGTAATGCTGTAACTAAATAAGTGGCTATAGTTTTCTAGTTTTTGGCTTTCTCTCTAGATTTCTGTTTTATCCTTGTACTGTCTCAATGGTTCAAACTTTTGTCAACTTATTGACACAATGAAAAAAAAAACTATTATATACAATTCTTTTTAAATATAGAGTTTGACAAATATCAAAAGAAAAGGCACCATTTAAACTTCATTGTGTGTATAATGTTTAGTGAAGCCAAGTTCTACTTTTTCTGTGCCGTACAGAGACCTGCACTCAGTCCTAAACTCCTGTTCCATATGTCTTTGTAAGTCCCAACACTAGCTTTGCTTTTATCACTTGTGCATTTTGTTAGCTTATTTTCTTTAGTCCTCCAAGGTTAAAGCAATAAGAGCTGTATAAATATGTATTAAATTAAAAAGGTCTTGCTCTTTTTATTCTGAAATCACTAGGATTTGAGCAAAGCACCAGAGAAAACATTTCTTGGCAGAGAAAGCTAATGAATAATAACTATATTTTATTTCCATTAAATTCCACTGATATCTCTCAGTAAATCATTTCTGAAGGAACTATATGGCATGAGTGGACTTTATTTAATATAATTTGTTTTTAAAGTAGTTCCAAGTATGAAGAAAAATTGAAGAGATCGTATTAGGGAGTTCCCATGTACTTCTGCTTTAGTTTCTTTCTCTCTGATGTGACACAATACCTGATAACTACAACTTAAAGGAGGAAAGGTATTAGTAAGCACACATTTTTTAGATGTTTCAGTCCATGGCTGATTGGCTCCAGAACAAGGACAACATAGCAGATGGGCATAGCAAAGAGAAAGAGTTCATGGTGTGGCAAAGAGGAAAAAGTGAGTGTTCCAAGGAGAGACTAGATAGATAGATAGATAGATAGATAGATAGATAGATAGATAGATAGATAGATAGATAGATAGATAGATAGATAGAAAGATAGATAGATAGATAGATAGATAGGTAGATAGATAGATAGATAGATAGATAGACAGACAGACAGACAGACAGACAGACAGACAGACAGACAGATTTCTCCAGGCCCTCCTCCCCAGCATCACACCAGCTAGAAACTCATCAGTGGAATAAGCCTGTATCACTCACCCAGGATCCATTATCACATACTCAAGATCCATTCACCTGAAACCTCTGCCAATGGGTGCATGAGGTTGTAAGGTGCATTCAGATATAAGCCATAGAAATCTCACTTTCTGCTCTCAAAGTTACCCTTTTACTAACATAATTAATTATTGCAAAATATTTATTAGAATTTATGTTAATGAAATAAATTGAATTATTGCTCATTCTAAACTGCACAGTCTATGAGTTTTAGCAATTGGACTCTGCCACATATCCTTCATTACACATTTTTCAGAGTTGTTTTTAAACTGAAATATATTCTGTGCTCTACATATTAATCTCATTCCACTCCCTGAAAATCCCTCTACCAGTAAAAATTTTACTGTGCTTATAGTATTGCCTTTCCCAAAATGTCATATATTAGGAATATGTATTGAATCCTCCAGGAGATCCCTTTGTGAATTGATAGTTTATTACTTTATTTCTTTTGCTTTTGGAAGATAAAATTCTTATTGTTGAGAAAATATTTTACTATACATTTTCAAAGAGAGTCACAAAAGACAGCAAAAATATTGTCCTTCCCATCCTAAAAGTAATTTTAGTGCTGAATGATACTTAAATGCGTGAATATACTATATTTACTTATTCAGTGATCTATTGAGGGCCAGCCTATTCATCATTTTCCTTACTACTCAGAAGAAATACAGGCCAGCAACAATTTGTAGGGGATGTTTATTTTGGCTCATAGTTTCAGAAGATTCAGTTCCGGGTCAGTTAGCTCCAGGGCAGAAATATCGTGACCTAAATGAATAACAGATCAACTTTTTAGATCATGGTGTCTCAGAAGCAGAGCAGGATAAAAGTGTTGGAGAAGGAAAACACAAGACATAGAACCCAAGATCATGCTGCCCTGAGCAACCAGACATACTCAGAAGTGGGCTCCACTATTCCCCCAAGTAACCTCAAAAATAATAATTTGTGACAACCAAGCTTAAGTGTCACAAACATCATAATCACTTTTGAATTTGAACAAATAAAAATTAGGCAGATATAAACATTTTTATATGAGTTTTTGTAAGGGCATATGTTTTAATTTGCGTTGAGTAAATATTTAAGATGCTGATTGTGGGCTCATATGCTAAGACAAAATTTACTTAGTAAGAACCTGTCAGAACATCTTTCAACATGGGCATATTGGTTTTTATCATCACCAAGGACGAATGAGATTCCTCTTACTTTACATTCTTATGAGTAATTGATGTTGTCAGCCTGGGTTGTACAGTAATAACAATAAGCTTCTCTTCTGGAGGGTTAACAAGCTAAGTTTGCACAACAAAAATTAGAGGAAAAGAAGGGGGCTGCAAGGTCAGCCAACATTTTGGCCCTAATATTTCAAGGTCAATTAAGGCTCAGGACGTAGAAGAATCTGTACTGTAACATCATGCAACTCATTTGTGCCCCAAATTTTCTGATCAAACAGATTATGGAGCCAAAGAGGAAAGCGATTGATGATGTTTGCCTACGGAGAGTCACAGGGAGAGAAAACATTCTCTCAGGCTTCCAGAGAGAGAAAATTGGTCAAGCAATGGCCATTACTCATCCACATGGGTGACACAGACAAAGGATCTACAAACTGCGGTACAGGATCTCAGCCTAAATCCTGAGGAGATTTGAATGACCTTATCTGATACAACAGCTACATTTCTTGTTATATAGGTCTTGCTTTATCTTCATATTAACCATCCAGCAGAAAAGTATAACCACAATGTATAAAAAGCAACATCATATAATATGGTGAGCTATAAAAGCTCAAATTAACAACTTCAGACAATTGTCAGTTTTGCTGATAACCTACTGCTATTATGGACTACTGGACTATTTTGGTTTATTTTGCTGACTTCAAGTACCTACAATATTTGAACTGGCATTAAGTATGAAAAGCTTCTTTACAGTCTTCTGCAAATACGGCTTCTCTAACAATAGTGGAACAGCTATCTCTTACAAAACAAAACAAAAAAGGACTTCTTTGTAGTGAAAAAATATGTATTTATATACAAAATAGTTAAGATAGATTTATAACTACCTTCTCTTAGTTCAATAAGATGAAACGTTTTTAATAATGGCTGCATCTTATTCTCAAGGACAATATTAGGCAATACATTAGTTTTTTTTTTTTGTTTTGTTTTGTTTTGAGAGAACTGGTGATTGAACTACAGCCCTTGCACTTTCCAGGGAAGCACTTATTCCACTGAGCCATCTTCCCAGCCTCAAGTTACTGTATCTGTCTTACTAACCTGTTTTGAAACTGTTTCATTAAAATGAATAAAAAAATTGAAAAAAAATACTGTACACCCTATTTATAGGAGGAGTTCCATGGCTGATGAAGCTGAAATTAGCCAAGAAATCATTGATAGAGACATACATCATGAAAAAATAGACTTCACCTCAGAAATGCAGGATTCTTCCACACATGCATCCTGTTTACCAGTAACTCTTTGGGCTCTTTTGTGTCTATATTTACTAAATAGTGTTGGCTCCAGGTCTCTTTTTTATTGTATTCTTTTCTGGCCTAGGAAAGAACATAATTTTAGCTTCTGAGAATAATTTTAGAAGCACGCCTTCCATTGCAACTTCTTTAAACTGTTTTAGGCATAATACTGATATTAGATCTTACATGAATTTCTTTGCAATTCAGCAGTGAATCCATCAGGTCTTGGGTTTTTCTTAGGTGGTATCTTTATTTAATTATTGCTTCAATTTTATTTTTTTTGTCAGAATTTTCAAGATCTTTATATCTTCTTGCTTTAGCTTTAGTAATTCAATTTAATGTCTAGAAATCTATTCATTTCTTCTGAATTCTCCTTTATTTTGAAGTTCTGGTTCTCAAACTGTTACTAAAAATCTTCTGAATTTTGCAATTGTCTCATATGATGTCATCTTTCTCATGTCTTTGAACACTTAATATAATATATTTTTATTTTAAAGAAAAAATAAGACATTGAACAATGTTATAAAATTTCTAAACAAGATTTTAGGAAAATAACCATGATTGGTAGAATGCTTATGTTATCTTCAAAGTAGTTGTTCCTATTACAAGGTATAAGTATGAAAAGATGATTAACACAATAGGTATCAACCTTTTATTTCAATGAACTAACTTATAGCAATTAGCTGTGGTATTTTAATGGTATTGGTAGTACCTTGACTATATTCTCTCCTCTCTCTATAAATTTTTCCTTTTCTCTTCGTTATTTTCTCCTTTCTACATTTTCTTCCCTTTATGGGTAGATGAGCTAAAGTTCAAGATTTCCCAATTTGTTTTTCTCTTTCAAAGCAATATTTTTAGGATTCTTTGATTCTTTTCATTTTTTGCTATCACTTTCATTAATTTCTGCCTTGATCTTTACAACTTCTTGCTTGTATTACTTTTGGATTTGGAAAATTCTTATTTTGCTAGGACTTTAAAATGTATCATTAGTTTATTTACTGTACCAATGCCTGTTTTCTGATGTCGGAATTCCCAAATATATACTATTTTCTTTATTACTATAATTATTGTTATTATTATTACTATTTAATTAATTGAAAATGGAAATTCAAAGTCTACTTTTGCAACTACCACCAGATAACCCATAAATAAATGCACAGGCTCAAAGCCCATTTATTTATTTATTTATTTATTTATTTAATATTTAGTACAGGGTCGCATGGGGCTCCCTACACAGATCAGACTTGTGGTGGTCCTCCTGTTTTCAGCCTCTCAAGCACTGGGATTATAGGTGTATGCCACCATACCCAGCCTCAGTCCCTTTCTCATTGCACCCTACAGCAGGGCCAGCACAGCACACCAGGGATTGAACACCAGTCCCTGTGGCTGCCTAAGCAGGAACTTTAGTCCTCTGAGTTGTCTAGTTGGCCCCTATCTCCCCTTTCAAATGCTCTGACTCTGCCTCTGACTGAGCCTTGTCCAATTGGTACTATCCAGAAGCCTTGTGGAGATGTATGGAATACATGTGTAGGACATTTGCTCAAAGAGAAGTCACAAATACCTCTTGTCACAATGGCTTTTATTTCCTATTGTGTTTCTTGTAAACAGAGAGGCCATTTGTCAGGCTACGTGCTCTGCGTATATACCAGTACTCCCCCCTTGAGACCACTTTCCTTGTATTATGATTTGTGATATGTTCTCCTTGTGTTATCATTTTATTCTTAAAACTACTGCCTTACTTAGTTTATTCTGTCACCTAGTGATTATTCAAGAGGGTATTTTTAAATTTTCATCATTTCTAAAGTTTATTTTGCTATTGGTTTCCAGTTTCATTGACTAAGATCTGATTTTATGTTTGGTGTAATTTTTTTCTTTTTTTAGGTTTTTCTTTTCTTTTTTTTTTTTTTTTTTTTTTTTTTTTTTTTTTTTTTTTTTTTTTTTTTTTTTTTTTTTTTTTTTTTTTTTTTTTTTTTTTTTTTTTTTTTTTTTTTTTTTTTTTTTTTTGTATGCAGGGTCTCACTATGCAGCCCAGATTCATAGTTATCCTCCTGCTTTCTGCCTCTCTAGTGTTGGGATTATAAGCTCCCGCCACCATGCCGGACTCCATCCCGGCTCACCGCACCCGAAGGCGGGGCTGGCATGGCAAGCAGAAGCAGGGATCGAACCCTGGCTGCTGAGCTTACCTAAGCAAGCGCTTAGTCTGCTGAGCTATACCACTGGCCCTTGGTGTAATTTTTTTTTTTTTTTCTGGCAGAACCAGGAATTGAACTCAGGCCCTTGCCCTTGCCAGGGAAGAGCTCATTCAACTGAGCCATTTGCCTGGCCCAAGTTTGGTGTAATTTTAATACTGTTTTCATTTACTTAAGCTTGCTTTATGAGATAGTATGTCATCTATTTTGAAGAAAGTTCAATGTGGTGCAGAAAAAATATATATATTCTGTTGTTATTGTGTGGAACATTCTATAAATACAAGAAATGGATAATAATCAAATATAGAAAAAGAGCTTATTCTCTTACCTATGAAGGATATCTTTACTGTTTATAACTGAAAATTGTCAATAAAACTTTATAATATTCTTGTAGAAGGATTTGTATGAACGTAGTTTCTTTGTGAAATACCCAAAAACATAAGTTGTGTATCACATGTGTACTTTTACTTTTATTATAGAACTGACAAATGTTTCTTAGAATTTATAAAATATTAATATATTCAAGCAAATACTATAGAGGGTACAAAAACTATGAATAGCACTGTACATATAGATACGGTAATAAAATAATACAATCTATTGCTGAAATTAAAAAAATAACATAGTCTGACCATTGGGAACCTATTTTCTTAATGTATTTAACAGTGTTAATAAAAAATAAGGAGAAGCACATTTATCTGGTTGTATTAGAAATAGCTTTCACCATTATTTGTCAGCATTCATCATAAGATTCTTAGAAATGGAGAGATACTTCTTTAACATGATATAAGTATGGAGAAAAATACTATAATCTAAAGGCATCATTTTGCATTTTACAAAAAATCAATAGTATAATATCTAAAAAGTTTAGAAACAAGCCGGGTGTGGTGGTGCATGCCTGTAATCCCAGCACTTGGGAGGCTGAGGCAGGAGGATTGTTGTGAGTTCGAGACCAGCCTGAGCTACAAAGTGAGCTTAAGGCCAACCTGAACTGCATAGTGAGACCCTGTCTCAAAAAGATAAAAAAAAAAGTGTAGAAACAAAGATCCTCTCTTTATTCTTAGCCTTATTTTTATAAATATATGCCCTTAAATCTTAGGGCATATATAGATATAGATTTATAGAAAAATTAAATAAAAAGAGACTCCACCTATACCCATATCCACAAGTTTCTTTCCTCTCTCCACATCTGGCGTTCATGTGGTAAAATCATTACAGCTATTGAATTTCTATTTGAACATTATTGCAAACCAAGGTTTGTAATAATCTTAGTGCTCACTCCAGGCTAACATTCTATGTTTTTGCATATGTATGCTTATCCATCATATCATACAGCACAGTCTTGCTATCATAAAAGTAATCTGTTCCATGTATTCATATTTGTTAATCCTAAAGATCACCGATCTTTTCATACTGTGTAAATTTAAAAATTTTCAGATGTCTCTGAGATTTAATCTTGAAGTTTGTAACCCTTTTGTACTATTTCAAAGTAATGACTATTATTTCACAGTATGCATTTATGTTTCTCTCATATCTTTTTAATGGCTTTGAAGTTCATTTCACTTTAGTACTGAATAATACTCCAGGTTCTGGATCTGTAACAATTTATTTATGCATTCAACACTTGAAAAGATGACTTGGTTATTTGCAAATCTCAGCAATTATGTAATGCACAGTTATTGGTAATAATGAATAGATCTCATGATGAAAATAACTTTCAACTCATTTGAATAACTATCAAATTCTATGATTGCTGGATACTACAATATGAATGTATTTAGTTGTTTCAAGAAAACAGTATTCTTTCTTCTAAGAAAATGTAAAATTTCGTGTTTTCACCAGCCACAATGAGAGTTCCTATTAGTGCATGACTTCATCAGAATTCGGAATTTGATCTGCAAATGCTTTCAGTTTTGGTCTTTCTTTTTTTTGCTGATCAAAATCAAATCTGTGGTTGTTTGAATGTCAATGACTATGCTGACCAAGTAGCTCTGAGAAAGGGTACTTGCCTAACGTGAAAGACTACATGATTAAATCTGAATAAAACCACAGTATAAGTAATTTGTAGTTGGCACCAGACTTTGAACTGAATCCTTCAGTCTCCAGAGTGCAGACACCCTCTGCACACTTCCTCATTCAACACTGTGGCTGAACACATTGTAAGCGAATCTTGGAGTTTCTAATACATGTGTATAACTTGTGTTTTACCTATACCTCTAGTAAAATACTGGCTGATACAGATTATGGTACTGAGAGTGGGGTTGAGTGCCTGAATCACTGAGTACTCTGATCCTGATTCCAAGGAATAAATTCTCCCTGATGGCATCATTCCTGAACCTGGTGAGGCTTCTGCCACCATTCTGAAAGATGGGGCTCAAGGCTTTCTCCTGAAGGCAAAGCCCCTTCCCCTTACAATTCTGAGATTGCAAAGGGTGGAGACATGCTTCCTCCTGTGATGCACTCAGGTCATTCTTCCTATTCTCTTGTTCTTTCATGGCAATGAAGATCCTCCCAGCTCTATCTGCCTTCTACAACTGTATTGAAGCTTCCTTCTGGCCAAATTCACATTTTAAATCGTCTCAATATAAATCTGGCTAAAACTCCCCAACAACAGTCATGTTACTGCCTCAATATTCAACTATTTTGACATAGCTTTTGACAGATTAATCAGTCTACCATGCTTAAACTCAGTCTCAGACAAAGTCTCTGGACATGAGCAAAATGCTGACAAAATTTTTGCCATGCCAAAACACAAACCACCCAGAGCCCAACAATCAATGCAGTGCTTCTGATATAGATGAAAATGAAACTCCAAACCTGAAAGGTACCTAGGATGACTTTGTGTTTTTTAAAACTGAGGAATGAATTTTAGATACAAATGGAGGTTAAAAGTAGAATATATTTCTTAGGGAAATAAGGATCTCATCTGAGAGAAGGACAGAAGTGGGTCCAAGTGGGTTGTACCTGGGAAGTTATCTCTTCCCAGGATTTGTATAGAGTAAAACCATTTGGTGAGGCAGGTCTGAGGTGCTGAACTTGGGAACTCATTTAGCTGGGCATGAGATAACACAAGACTATGGTCAACCAATGAGATTTAAAGCATAATTGTCCAGGTAAAATGGATCAAATCCAGTACCAAATGAGGAAGTGAATCATTTATTAAACAGGCATCCATATGTATTAAACAGGCATGAATATGGACAGGTCTCTTCCTGTTGGTGTTGAGTCAGTGACTCATTTGGGCTCTTTCAAGGTGATTTATACCTATTTAGAATATTAATCTGTGATGCCCATTCTTAGGGAAGTACATGGCTGTATTTGTTTGCTCTTTTATCTTGAGATCTGTCCTATAGCTGGGAGGATCTGTCTCTTCCAAAATTACAAAGTCACCTTGTTTTCCATATTGTCTCCTTGAGGGCCTGGCCCTTTTTGACTGCCTATAATATTTCTACCTAATTTGACAGCCTATAACACTTCTTCACAGCAGAAATATCCCCTTCCTCTTCTTCACAGGCAAGGTTTCTATTAATCTACTGTTCTTCTGAGCTCTGACCAGAATTTCCCAAACAGAACAGCTAAAGGTATTTCAATGCTTTGCTTGTAGGCGACATCTCCAAAACTTTTCTATCTTTTTTCATAAACAATTCCAACATGCCTGTAATCCACATGGTCAGGTTTAGCCACAGCAAGGATTGCACTTCTCTGGTACTAAATTCAGTCTCAGTTACTCTTCTTTCTGTCGCCATTGTTGCTGTTACTCCCCCATTTTGCTCTTGCTGTTTTACTGCCTTACTCTGCCATGAACTTCAGCCCTCTGTTATGTGCCAGTCTGCTTTGGAGCCAACTAAGTATGGTCTGAAACCTCCAGTAACTGTGAGCTAAATAAACCTTTCCATCCTACATTTTGGGTGTTGTGTACTTGTTCCAGCAACAAGAGAAGAGTCACAGATTCTTTTAGATGAGGCTTCTTTCAAAATTTTTTGGCAAGTATTTTCTTCAAGTCATGAAAAATGTATTTAACAGTTATTAATTTAGAACAATAGATTTCTGTTTAAGTCCAGTTCATGTGCTCTTTCATTGATAATTTGATGTTATATTTAAATAATTTACAGGCCCGATGACATTTGGATTTTCTCCAAAATAGCATTCTTCCACTTCTTTATTTCTGTGTTGTACATTTACGTTTGTGATTAAATATGTACTAATTTTTCTGAATAATTTACATACTATGTTTGGACTATTTTTGGTCATGGGTGGCTATCTAGCTGCTGTAACACAGCTTGTTATAAAGGTGTATCTTTTTTCCAACATGTTACCTTTTTGTCACTGTTAAGTTTGGCCAACTAGATTTTTGTTAATCTATGTCTAGTGATTTATTCTGTTCCATTTAGCTATTTCCCTATGCTTTACCACTAAAATACTATCTTCCCATCTTTTGTGTTGTAATAGTTATAAAATTTGGTAAACTAAGTTAGAACAACCTCCAGCAGACAGTCCTGGATTGTTTGTGACAGGGCAGTCACTAGATCAACCCACAGCAGACAGACACAGCTCCTAGAACTTTGAGCAGAGAGGCAAAGTTTGGGAACCTGAAGCAGAGCTCCCACCAGTCATATTAGGGAAAAATTGAAGAGCTAAACCAGGTGCAGAACATCTAACCAGCTGAACACAAAAGGGTCACTTCCACAGGCTATAGCCAGAAGAAGCTGAGCACAGCACAGTAACAGAAGCCAGTCCCAGCTGGTCAAGTTGGAACGCATTGGATCCTGACCTGGTAGGCTGAATCATATTGCTTGGCACAATGGAACCCAGATGTATCTATGAAAGCATCCTCTGGAGACAGAAGTGGCAAAAGGTACCAGTCTGTCTGGAAGACTCCAGATACATCAAGGAGAGGTAACTAACAGAAGTTAGGGAAAGTTGCCAAAGTAGTATCTGCTGAGCTACACACTCATAATGTTTGTTTTATGCTATAAAATACAAAAGTATTCGTTAAGAGTGTTTGTCAGTTGGCAAATCTCACTACAAATTATTAGCGTTGTTAATTGTATTACAAAAAATAGAAACCTATGTCTACCTTAACCACATGATCTCTCTTGGGTAACAATATCAGAAGGTGCTTGAGTTATAACCTCAACAAACCTCTCTATACTAGAGTACAGCAGACAATGGCAATATATTACTCTCAATCAATAGAGAGAAAAAATGTTGGGGCACACACAAAACAAGAATCTCCAACATACAAGAGATACTTAAAGAACAGAATATTTACAGAGAGGTTCTGGAACCAGTGACAGGGCTCATTACTATCAAAATTTCACAGAAACGAGTTCTCTTTGCCATACAAAATGAAAAGAAGGAGCAAAGCATATTCTCAGGCCCCAACACCATCCAGAACAAACACAGGTGACATTAACATAAAAGAAATTGGCAGTCACACACCTGAATTCCCTGACATAATAGCATCTGAGGTAAACAAACAACTACAGAAGGGTATAGATGAAATAACATGAGAAATCTCGTAAGTAAAAAAGGAAATGATAGCTATAAAGAATTGCTAAGTGTTTCTAAAAAAGACAGTGATAGAAAAATGAAGAGATTAGAAAGACCAATAGAAATCATGAATGAGCACTAGAAAAAATATTAGAATGAATGAAGCATGATCAAAGAGATACTCAGGGCTCTAAAAATTCAATTAAAAGTTGGCAAAATGATATTTTTATTTTATTGAAGAACACATAGCAATAAGACAGTTTCAAATCAAATTAGTTGGACAGATTCTATAATTGATACTTATCCTATTGTTTTTGTAGTGATTTTCTATTATACAAGGTGAATACGTGATATTCTATTTTCAGACACAATGAGAGCTTATGCCTCTAATCAATGAATTAAGAGAATGTAGCTGTATACTTATGTTTTTATTTAAGGCGGGATTATACTTCAGTATCAATAAATAAGACTCTTTACATCATCCATGTGGATGAGTCACGGCCAATGCTAGACAAGTTTGCTCTCCATGAGAGCCTGAGAGAAAGATTTCTCTCCATGTGACTCTCCCCAGGCACACTATAGAACTTCGATCTCTTTCCTCTGTGGTTCTATAATCTCCTTGTTCAGAAAATTGGAGCTCAACTGAGATTCATGATGGTACAGTACAGGTACTCCTATGTCCTGAGTCTTTGCTGACCTTGAAAGGCTAGGGCTAAAATGTTGGCTAGCCTTGTGGCTCTTGTATTTCTCCAACTCTAATTTGTGAACTTAGTTTGCTAACCATCCAGAAGAAAAGCTGATTAGTATCCTGCAGCAAATGCCATTCAATTTGCCTTATCTGACTCAATTGATTTTAGTTGTTGTTGTATGTTTCATTTTGCATTTCTGCTTTTCGCTTGTTATACTAGGGAGACTACATGATATTTACACGTGTGTGTCTGGTTTATTTCACTTATGAGTATATATTCAATTGGCATCCACCTCAGTATAAATGCCTCAAACTTATCATTTTTAATAGCTGAGTAATACCCCATTATATAGAAATACCACATCCTTTATAACCATTCCTCATGTGATGGACATCTTGGTTCTTTCCAAGATTTTGCTATCACACATTGAACTGCTATAAACATAGGTATACATATATTTCTATGACACAATGTTTTCAGATCCTTGGGAAAATTCAAAAGTAGGGGGATAGCAGGCTTGAATGGGATTTCTAGTCCTACTCTTTTGAGGATTCTCCACACTCACCTCCACAATGGTTGTACCAGTCTAAATTCCCACCAGCAGTGGAAAGTGTTCCCTTTTCTCCACAACCTCTCCAACATCTGTTATTGGTTGATTTCCTTATGATAGCCATTCTTTCTGGAGTGAGATGGTATCTCAGTGTTGTTTTTATTTGCATTTCATGACTGGCTAGCGATGTGGAACATTTTTTTCATATATTTATTCGCTTCTTTAATTTCATCCTCTGAGAAGTATGTATTCATCTCAGATGCGCATTTCTGAATTGGGTCTTTAAATTTCAGGGTCCTGTTTTATCTTAGATCCTTATATATTCTAGACATTAGACCTCTGTCTGATTGCTCATTAGTTAGGGTTTTTTCAAAATTTCTAGGTTGTCTTTTCACACTGTTGACAATTTCTTTTGACATGCAGAAGCTCCTTAAGAAGAGTTGATCCCAGTTGTTGATTCTTTCAAGTGCTTCCCTTGCGAATATATGTTTGTTCATGAACTCTTTACCTACCCCTATGTCTTCAAGAGTTCCTCCTACTTTCTCTTCCAGGAGATCGAGTGTTTCTGTTTTAATGTTTAGATCTTTAATCCATTTTTACTTTAACTTAGTGCATGGGGATAGAGCTGGGTCAAGTTTCAGTTTTCGGCATGTAGAAAGCCATGTTTTCCAGCACCATTTGTTAAACAGGCTACCTTTCTTCCAGTGAGCTTGTGTAGCTTCTTTTTCGAAGATAAGATGGCTGAGTATTTTTGTAGATGTATCTGCATCTTCTAAACTATTCCACTGATCCTCAGGTATATTTTGTTGCCAATACCATGTTGATTTTATCACAGTGGCTTTGTAGTATAATTTCAAATCAGGAAT
>PVKA01035230.1:0-22800 GCA_004027165.1 Ctenomys sociabilis
GAGTGGGTCCTGAAGTTTCAGGCCAGTCACTGGCTTGGAGGGGTTGGGGGCAGGGATCCGCGTAGCGCGTGTTGGAAGAAGCCAATGGCTCTCCCTCAGACTCACCACACTCTCACTGATCTGGGAAGCCTGGTGAGTCGTGCAAATTCACACTCGCTGGGAGAGCTTGGCGCGGGATCCAGGAGGTCGCTGGAGTCAGCCATTGTCTCAGGCCGGTCTCTGGCTGGGCGGCGTGGGTGGGATCGAGTAGACTGCTGGCGTTGGTCTTGCTGTCTCGGGAGGTCTCTGGGGCTGGGCGGGCGCGGGTGGGATGGAGCAGGATGGGGGAGTTGGCCGTGCTCAAGCGCTTATTCTGTTGAGCTATGTTTCTGGCCCAAGTATCCTAGGATTTGCTAGCTCGGTATGCACAGCCCAGAGATGCCATGCTTCTCTATTATTTATAATATTTTGGCCAGAGCTAGTTACCTGTTTCTGTTGTGAAGCCAACTATCAAATTTACTGGAATTCTCCAGTAAGTCATTTTTCTTCTGTGTTGCCTTCGAAAATTGTTCGGTTCTTATCACTGAAAAGTCTCACTGTATTTTGAGTGTGAATCTCTTTGTGTTTATTCTACTTAGAATCCATTGAACTTCTTAGACATGAAGGTAACACCGCCCATTAAATTGGAGCCATTTCTTCAAAACTGTCATTTGGTCATTACTTCAGAATTGTTTTTCTTTCTTTCTGGTCTCCCCCCCAGTTCTGATCCTTCCATTATGCAGGCACTTGTGTGCAGAATGGCGTCTCACATTTCTGTGAGGCCCTGCTCATTTTTCTTCATTATTTTTTTCTTCCTCTGATTACATAACTTCTGTGGCTCTATCTTCAATAGTCTCTTTGTAGCCCAATGTCCTGGTAAGTGTTCAGTAATTTTTGTTTCAGTTATTATACTTTTAAACTCCAGAATCTCTTATTTGGTTCTAAAGTTTCTGTGTCCTTCATGATGTTCTTTATTTGCTGGGACATTGTCATTCTTTCCATTACTTCCTTAAGCATGACTTTCTTTAGTTCTTTGAACATTTTAATAACTGCGTCAACATCTGATCAATTTACAATAGGGGCCTCTTCAAAGACAGCTCCAACTGCCCTCCTCTAGACATAGTACAGGTTATACTTTCCTGTGTGTGTGTGTTTTATTTTCTATTTTTTTTTTTTGTATTTTTAGGGAAGGGTCTTCAGGGTGTTCAGGGTTTCACTACTAGATCAGACTCGTAGTGATCCACCTGTTTACAGACTCCCAAGAGCTGGGATTACAGATGTGCACCACCATGCCCAGTCTATGTGTGTGTTTTAATGTTTCATGATTTTTACTGAAAACTGGGTGTTTTAGAAAACACTTTGCAGCAACTCTAGATACTGATTTTATTTCCTGCCCCCCAAGTGCAGATTGTTGCTTACTTGTTTGGAGATTCAGCTGAACTGTTTCCTGACTGTGACAAAGCTCTGACTATGCTTCTCAGAGGTGCAGTCCTGGTCATGCACCCAGTCCCCCAGGGGTGACCCTGACTTGAATGCCTGTCTCTCTGTTGGGGGACCACCTCTGTTGGTGTCTTGCCCACTGCTAAGCTTCACTGATTTTGGAGTGATTGCTTTTTGCTTGCTTCACCACTCTGGGTCCTCAATTGCCCCACGTAGTCTAATGGCATTTAAATTCAGCCCACATGCCATCCAGGCCAGTCTCTGAGACTTGTTCCTGCCACGAGTGCTCTGCTTCCTAGCTTTCTCCTTCCCTGTTTCTCTCTGTCAGAAGTCTGGCTGGCCTGTGGTTGAGTTGTTCTCTTAGCTCCTTATGACTTAGCTCTGCATTGTTCTGCAGTGCTCTTAGTTTCTTACCACAAACCCCAAACCCGAAGTGCTGGGGACTGAAGCCAAGTCCTAGGACAGTGCTTTGCTACCGAGCTGCACCCCAGCTCCCTCTGTGTGTGAGCTGCCTTCCCATAGAGCAGGTTGGGATAAGGGTGTTCAGCCCAGTTTTTTCTGCACCCCCATGAGGGGGTGCTTTCGGAGGATGAGCGCCCCAGAACTCAGCCCCGCTTGCCTGAAGTAGAATTTCTGTAGTGTGGAGCTGAGAGGTAAGAAATACTGGCAGCTGGCCTCCTGAAGAACTAGTGTAGCCCTGGGAGTGGGCCGAGGGGCACGAAGCCCCTGTTCTTGGCTCCATCTTTCTTTCTCATGCATGTCGTGAGTGAGAGGAGGGAGTGCCCTGTTCATACTGAGGTGTGCTCTGGTCTACTCTGGTCGGTCAGTCAGTCTGTCAGTCTGTCTCTCCCCCTTCTTTCCATCTTCCTATCTTCCTTCATTCTTCCTTTCTTTCCTCCCTCTTTTTCCTCCTTACCTCCTTTCCTCTGGGTAGGGCTAAAGATTGAATCCTGGGCCTTGTGTACAATAAGAGACACCACCACCCCTAGTAGATTTTCTTAGATAAATGTTCTCCATTGCTTTATGCCTTCAGGATAATTTCAAAAATATTTATTTATTTGTTTGTTTGTTTTATGTGTCTATCTTCCCCTCTATGCAAGTGACTGTAATGATCCCTTTTTTCTGGGGTTGGGCTTTTGATTGGGTAGAAACTGGAGGAAGCAGCGTCCCGTGCAGCTGAGGAGGAGAAGAAACGCCTACAGACTCAAGTAGAACTGCAGGCCAGGTTCAGCTCAGAGCTCGAGCGAGAGAAGCTGGTGAGCACCGTGTGGCCTGGGAGGCTGGGAGTGGCCCTCTTGTGGCAGGGCTCCAGGCTGACTGGAAGTGACCACTGGGAAGTTATGTATTCAGCCACTCATCTGTCCACAAATTCATCCGTGCATCCTTTCTCCCTGCCTTTATTATCCATCATCTGTCCCCAAAACATATGAAATATATGAACCTGGTGTCTAAGGTCCTTGGTGGACATTTATGGAAGGGGTGATAAATGCATGGTCAGGGGAACCCTATGTCCTGAAATGCCTGGGACAGTGCTGTCACCCTAGCAGCAGCAGCAGCACCGTCATCATCATCATCATCACCATCATGTTTTTTATGGTATTAGGGATTGAACTCGAGACTTTGTACTTGCCAGGCAAGCATTTATTCTACTGAGCTGTCTCCCCAGCGGGCCTCCCCCCAGTGTAATAATAATGTCCCTTCTCATCTAAGAGTTCTGTTTGGAAATTCAACAGTAATAAGAAAGTAATGGTGGGGTTTCCTGACTTTTTTCCTCTGTAATCAGCCAAGTATGGGGGTCTAGACCCTGGTTGGTTGCTCCTGGGGGCCCAGGTTCCACCTGGATGCTCCTAAGATTCAGGCTGCTGGGAATGGTAGCTGGGTCAGTGTAGCCCAGCTGTGCCTTGCTGAGTGGTACCCGTGGGAGGATGCGGGGTCTACACCTGACCATGCACATGACCCTGCTTTCATCCCTCCTGGTCACTCAGTTCAGAGAGCTATGACCGTGTGGTGGGGGTGGTTGTGGTGGGGAGGACAGCAGAGGCAGGCAGACCAGTGGTCTTCTTCCTGCTCCTCCCAGCCGGGACAGTCTCTCTCCTTACGTGCAAGGGCTGCCGGGTACTCTGCCTCTGTAGGGCATCTGTGAGGACAGTAGAGGCATCTGTCTGAGTTGTTGCTAGCGCACATTACATTTAGGGTTTACTCTAGAGTTGGACCTAGAGTCTGCATTGAGCTGTGTTCTCAGACCTTTTTGATCTGGAGGCAGGGTCTCACTGAGTTGCTCAGGCTGAGTTTGAACCTATAGTCCTCCCACTTCAGCGTCCCAGAGTGCTGGGATTATGGGTTTGTGCCACCACAACTGTTCTTTTTTTTTTGGTGGAACCAGGGATTGAACTCAGGCCCTTGCGCTTGCCAGGGAAGCACTCATTCTACTGAGCCATCTCCCTGGCCCTCACATCTGTTCTTTATCTTTTAAAATTTAAGGCAGTAGGGCTGGGGAGATAGCTCAGTGGCATAAGCGCCTGCCTGGTAAGTGCAAGGTCTTGAGTTTGATCCCTGGCACCACCTAAATAAATAAATAAATAAATAAATAAATAAATTTAAGGCAGGAATCAAAGCTCTTTACTCCAGAAGTGGAAACCTGGGCCTTGTTAAGGTGCTGACTCAATTGCTGGAGTCTTCCCAGGGCTGGAGGGGAGGTAGGAAGTAGGGAAGTCCCTTGTAGGCCAGACTGCTCTTCCCCTGTTTAACCAGGGCTGCTCTGCCTGGCAAAGACTCCTTTCCTTTCAGAGGTATTGAATGGTGAGGAGGTTATGGCTTTGAGACAGAGTGTAACTTGAAGTTCTGTAGGGGAGCTTTCTTCTTGACCAGTCTACACAAGGAGTGTAAAGTGTGGGAAATGCATTGGGGCTGGCATGTCCATTTCCAGGGTGCATGCTTGTTTGCTCTGACTTCACTCCAGAAATGGAGGACAGGCTGTTCCACAAGGGGCTGCAGCTCTGGGCAGCGGGCAGTGGGCAGCCATCAGGGCCCGGGCGGCGTGCGGTTCTCCTGCTCCCATATAAACAGGACCATGTCTCACACCCTCAGATTAGACAGCAAATGGAGGAGCAGGTCGCACAGAAGTCCTCTGAACTGGAACAGTACCTACAGCGAGTGCGGGAGCTGGAAGACATGTACCTGAAGCTGCAGGAGGCCCTGGAGGACGAGCGCCAGGCCCGGCAGGATGAAGAGACGGTGCGCAAGCTGCAGGCCAGGTGCCCGAGCAGTTTGCCCACTTTGCTTTGTGTTGTGCCCTGAGCTGATGGTTTCTCTTGGAGACCAGTACTCAGGAGAGGGAGGAGGGTCGCAGCCCTGGTGGTGGCTGAGTGCTGAAGAGACCGTGGATGCTGGCTGGCTTGGTGTCCCACCTCACCTGGAGCAGTCTGTAACTGGCATCCTGCAGCCCTGGGCTGTGGGCTGGTACCTGGTCGGTGCCCATTGGGAACAGGGCTGCATGGCAGGGTGAGCAGTAGAGGACGAGCTATGCCATATCAATATCACAGCTGCCGTCATGCACAGCACTGCTTGGCCCCGAGTACGGGCTCTAGAGTCTCAGGAGCAGGCACCCCACTGTGAACTGTGTGTGCAGGGGAATCTAGGTTGCTGGCCCTAATGAGGTGCTCGTCCTCAAACCATCCTATGAAGATCTCACTCGTGCTGTCCATGGGAAGACTGTGTTCCATGACACCAGTCCCTGGAGTCAGAAAGGTTGAGGACCACTATTGTAGAAGGTGTCCCAGATCAGTTCTGTTGGGAACTTGACTTCTTCACCATGTACCAGACCAGAGGTCCTTAGACCTTAGTGTATTGGGGTGAGATTTAGGCTGAAGGGGCAGGCAGCTGGGGGGTATGCAGAGATGTTCTTGCTTCCCCTCCCCTGCCCTCCCCTCCCTTTCCTCTGCTCCTGTCATGACCACCTTCCCCTTGGGCAGTTAGTACATCCACAAAACATATTTTAATTCTTTTGTTGTACCCCCCACCCCTCTTTTTTTTCCTGTCTTTGAGACAGGCTGTCACTGATCTTCCTGCCTCAGCCTTCTGCATGCTGGGATTACAGGCCCACTTCTAGCTTCTCCCTTCATCTCTTGGTCCAGTTTTTATGCCAGTACCATGCTGTTTCTTGCTTGCTTGTTGCTTATCACTGTAGCTTTGCAGGATAACACTTCGTATCTGGCTTTGGTGCCTCCTGCTTGGCTCTTGTTACCCAGGGTTGCTTTTGGTATTCTGGCCCACCTCTGCTGCCATGTGATTGGGATCGCATTAAATCTGCTTATCGGTTTTGGAAGTGCAGCCATCTTGACACTGATTCTGCCTGTGCAGGAGCAGGGATGCTGTCTTTTCTTGTTGCTGAGACAAAGCACCCAACACCCAAGTTAAAGGAAGAGTAAAGGTTTGCTTGGTTCGCAGTTCATGGAGGCTGAATCTGTAGTCAGCTGGCTCCAAGGCAGGGCGGCAGAGCAGGGCATCACAGAGAAGTGGCTCAGGCACAGCAGGGCAGGCAGCGGCGGCAGCAGTTCTGCCTTTATGCTTCACTCAGGCGCCCACCCTTAGGGTGGTGCCTCCCACGCACCCAGGGTGGGGACTCATGTTTTTCTTTTATTTTATGTATTTAGTACAGGGTCTAGAGGGTCTACAGGGTCTCACTATGTAGACTGGACTAACAGTGATCCTCCTGTTTTCAGCCTCCCAAGCGCAGTCACTGTCTCAGAGTGCTCCCCATGGCACTCCGGGGACCGGACCTGGCCACTGCTCTGCCTAAGTGGGAGCTGCAGTGCACTGAGCCATTAGGCCAGCCCTCAGGGCGGGGCGTCCTCAGTCCCACACCCCTGATCCAAGGGCCTCACACCCTAGATCAAACCACCTTCGAAAAGCACCGCCTGTGGCAGCATGAGGCTTTGGGGGACAGCTAGGTACAAGCTGTAGCAGGCATGTTCCCATTTTTTCTGTTGTCATCTTTGATCTCCTTTTTCAATACTGAAGTTTTCATGGTACAGGTCTTTCACTTATGTGGTTAGGTCAATTCCTAAATGTTTAGTTTTTCTTGGTGCTGTTGTAAATGACATATTTTTCCGAATTTCTTTTTCAGTGAGTTCATCATTGGCATACAGGAATGTAATTGATTTCTGTGATTTTTGAATTCCACTATGTTGCTCAATTTAGTTATTTAATTCTAGTTCCCCATAGAGGAAATGCTTCCAGCTTTTCTCCATTTAATATGATGTTGACAATAAGTTTGTCACAAATGGCTTTCATCAGATTGAGATAAGATGTCTCTGTAGCTCTCCTTGGTGTTTTGTTTTTTTAAAAATGTAAAATTTTATTTTTTATTCTCTTTTTGAGACAGGGTCTTGCGTTGCATTTCAGGATGGCCATATGTTCACTTTTGTAGCCTCCAGGCTGGCCTCAAACTCAGAGTGAGCCTTCTGTCCCAACTGCCCTGGTGTTGGGATTACAAGCATGTGCCACCACGCCCGCTCTGGTGTGTGTTTTTTTTTTTTCTTTTCTTTCTTTTTGAGACAGGTTCTCACTGTGCAGTTCAGGCTGGCCTTAAGCTCACTTTGTAGCTCAGGCTGGTCTCGAACTCACAACAATCCTCCTGCCTCAGCCTCCCTAGTGCTGGGATTACAGGCCTGCGCCACCACGCCTGGCTTTTTTTCTTTTTTTTTTTTTTTTTGTCACAAATGGATGTTGGATTTTGTCAACAGCCTTTTCTGCATCTGTACATTGATCGTGTGATTTTTGTCTGTGTTTCTATTTCCATAATGTATTACTTACATTGATTGGCATGTGAAAAACCATCCTTGCATCCTGGGACGAAGCCTGCTGCTGCATGACCTTTTTCATGATTTGTTCTATTCTATTTGCCAGACTTTGAGGATTTTTGCATCTGTGTTCATTAAAGAGATCAGTCTGTGATTCTCTTTTTGCTTGGCTCTTTTTCTGGTGTTAGCATCAGGGCTAACTTTGGGACTTGCCTTTCAGTTTCACTGACAAGCTCGAGAAATACTAGTGTTAGCAGTAGATCCTTTAGGACCTTGGCATTTCTTTCTTTTTTTGCATTTCTTGATAGGGTTTTTTTTATTAGTGCTTTACTTTGATTGCCTGTTACTGGATTCAGGGTTTTTATATCTTCTATGTTCAGTACTGGTAATTCGTATGTCTGTAGGAGTGTACCCCTTTCTTCTGAATCCTGCAGGGTATTGGTGTGAAGTAGTTACTAATGGTCTTCTGGATTTTGACAGTGTCTTTTTCATTTCTCATTTTATTCACTTGGGTCTCTACTTTCTTGGTCAGACTGGCTGGGAGTTTTACTTTTCTTTCAAAGAACCAGCACTTCAGTCCATTATTTCTTTGCATTATTTTTTAGTCTCAGTTTCATTGATTTCTGCTCTGACCTTTGTAATTTCTTTCCTTCAACTACTTTGGCATTGGGGTGGTTCTCTAGGATGTAGAAGTGCATCAGTAGGTTATTTGAGCTCATTCTGTTTTTCTGATATTGGCATTCACAGCTCTCAACTTCCACTGCTGGTGTTGTGTCAGAAAAGTTCTGAGTGTGCTGTTTCTATTTGATCATTGAGGAATAGGAGCACTCCTTCAGTAATTACTACTTAAAACTATAGTTTGTTTTGTTTGATCTATTTGAAACAGTCTTGCTACACAGTTCAGGCTGGCCTTCAGCTCACTTTGTAGCCCAGGCTGGTCTTGAACTCACAACGATCCTCCTGCTTCAGCTTCCTGAGTGCTGGGATTGCAGGCATGACCCACCACAACAGGCTTTTATTCATTCAGAAATGTATTGTTAGGTTCTGAAATTTGAAATGGACAAATTTGCCCCATCTAGTGGTCATTTTAAGTGCAGCAAGTTCTTTTTCCCGAAGTACCCAGAGGCGTGGCCTGGCTTGAGAGCCACTGGTTCAGATTGGCAGAGGGCACCTGCTCCCTGCTGCCTGGGGCAGGCTGAGAGGAAGCAAGAGAAGTCAGCTCAGAGTCGGGCTCTGCAGCAGGGAGGGTAAACCAGGCTCAGGTTAGTGTAAAGGGCCTGCAGGTAGATCTCCACACTGTCCTCAAGCAGCAGTGGATCTTGAGTCCTCGGACCTTGGTGTCTTTTTATTTTTTATTTTTTTGCGGAACTGTGGATCAAACTCAGGCCCTTGTGCTTGGCAGGCAAGTGCTTATCTACTGAGATATCTTCCTGGCCCTAGAATTTTGAAATAGCAGCAAGCATTCAAGAAGACATGGACTAGGATGATAGCTTTAGACTGTGAAGATGGTATAAAATATTCAGAGAACAACAAGTGCATCCAGGAGACTCAGCTTCATAGCAATTCGGCTGATTTTTTTTTTTTTTTTTTGTTTGTTTGTTTGGGGTTTTTTTTGTGCCCGGAATCAAACTCACAACCTTGCATGTGCCAGGCAGATGCTATGCCGCTGAGCTATCTCCCCAGTCCCATAACAATTCATTTGCAAAGATTCAGGGGTTCACTGCCAAGTGATGTGGTTGCCAAAGCCCTCACACACTCTGAGGCAGCTTTGATGAAGGCGCCGTGTCCAGAGCAAATGGAGCCCCAGTCCTGTTGTGGCAATCTGAGCTGTTAGCCCTTGCTACCAGCTACCTGTGTAGGTACTTCATATGCAGTATCCCATTTTGTCCAGACCTCTGGTCGTGGAGAGAGTGTCTGGGTTTGTTTGTTTTTAATAGGTCTTATTGTGCTATCCAGGCTGCCTTTGAACTCCTCTTGCCTCAGCCTCCCAAGTAACCGAGAGCACAGGAGCCTGCCACTATGCACTTACTTCTTTTTTATATAAGAAAAAAAAAAAAAGTGAGGAAGGTGAGGAACAGAGGATGAGCCATTAAGGTCTTCAGTCAGGTTTGTTTGCAAACCACAGAAGCCACCTTGGATTATCTAAAGCAATAACAGCTTACTGGAAATTTTTAAAGTAGCTCTCTGGTTCCACAGAGTCTGGCTGCAGGCCTTGGACATGAATCCCGAGGGCGAGCAGCCCCGCCTGTAGTCCTGGCCAGGCTCCGGGGGATCCCTTGGGCCTGGCTGTCACCGGGTGTTGCTACCAGCAGCAAGATCCATTCTCTACTGCCTCTGCAGCTTTGTGTCAGTCACTGTGGACAGGTCCTCTGCTCAGCCGGGCTCAGCTTGTGCCACCACTGTGCTCTGGCTGCCCAGAGGTGGAAGTCTGACCCTTGGGGGGAGGTTCTTGCTCACCATCGTCCTTGCTGTGGTGCAGTCCTGGGACACGAAGGACCCAGAGGCTGGGCTGCTGCTTGCCTTGCATAATTTTTCCACCAGAGTGAAAAGGGAGCTCTTCTTGCCTTTTCATGGCGGTGTCCTATGTCACTTGGGGTCCATTGGCATTTGGGGGTCTGGCTCTCAGCTTCTTCTGCTGCTGTTTTCCTTTGCCTTCAGGTCCTGGCACCTGACCTGCCCTGGACTTGGCTTCCGGGCTTGTGCATCGATCTGTGTCCTTGGCAGGGCTGGCCTCCCCCGGCCAGCAGGTCCACACAGTTCCATGGTTGGATAAGCAGCCAGTTAGTGAAGATCACGGGCAGACTAGGTTGAGACTGGTTCCCACCTGGGTGCCCTATGCCTGCCCCTGGGTTTCCATTGCCTCATTGCCGACGGAGCAGGCTCGCTGGGGATTAGCAGTAATGGAGTTCAGGTGCTTGGCACCTAGCAATTGCTCAGTAAATGATCTGTGTTTTGTGTCAGCTTTTTCTCCCTTTGTCTTCATTACTTTGTCAGCGTTTTCCTTGGTAACAGGTCTTTTCTAGGTGAAGAAGTATGTTAATATTATAGCAACCAGACAAAGGTCGAGACTTGGTCCCCCACCGGCAGGGGAGATGATCTAGCATAGGTCACTTAACCTCTGTGTCTCAGTGTCTATCAAGTGTGAAGAGCAGTAGCACCTAAGTTTACTGAGAAGGCTCATGGAGATAGTACCCTTCACTATTCAGGTTGGCGGAAATACTTTCTCCTTCTTCCTTCCCTCATGCCTCAAAACAGGATGGAACTTAAGAGCAGGTGCAGGACATGGGGGCCCCGTAGCAAGTTTGCAGTGAGTCTCTGGCTCCTACTTCCTCCATTTAAAGTAGAAGATATCAGGTGACTGTGAGTGCTCTTCCGAAATGTGCCCCTCATCTTCCTGGGCAGGCTCTGACCCTGAGTGTCTGCCACACTGCAGGTTACTGGAGGAAGAATCTTCCAAGAGGGCGGAGCTGGAGAAGTGGCACCTGGAGCAGCAGCAGGCCATCGCCACCACAGAGGCAGAGAAGCAGGAGCTGGAGTACCAGCGCACTGAGAAGGAGCGTGCGCTGCAGGAGGCCATGGCACAGCTGGCGCAGCTGGAACTGGAGCGGAAGCAGGCGCTGGAGCAGTATGAGGTGGGCAGCTCTGCACCTGCGGATTTGTCCTTCAGACACTGTGCACCCCAGAACTGGCACCTCCCTGCCAGCAGGAAGCTGTTTGAAAGGAGACAGAGGAGATTTTTGCAGGCGTGAGGTGCATATGTCTGACCCAGATGGCTTTGGAGGGCCTGGTGGTAGGGAAGTGGCTGAGATCCTGGGCCTGAAGCTGTCCCTGGCAAGCTGCCCCCTGCTTCCTGGCAGATGCTTTCCCCAAGGAAGTGCCATGGAAGCCCATGGTGTGATCACTGTGAGCCCTGAGTGGCAGCTGGAGAGAAGCCCTTCCTGGTCGTGCTTTTCAGTGCTTGCCACTGACCAAGTTTGCTTGGAGCCAGCCAGTGAGGGAGGGTTACCCTAGGGACACAGGCAGCTCGGTGGGTGGAGGGAGGGTTACCCTAGGGACACAGGCAGCTCGGTGGGTGGAGGGTTTGGGGCTGGGAGCAGCAAACTATAGCCAGCACACAGGGTCTGCAGCCATGAATGCGGCAGAAGACAGGCTTTGGAACCAGGGCTTCAGTCCTGGCTCTGCTGCTCCCTCCTGTGTGGCCTCAGGGAGATCATAACCTCTCTGAACCCTAGTTTCCTCTGCTGTACAATGGAACAGTAAATAAGCAAGTATACAGTAAATAGCCTTTCTTTTATTTGGTTTGTAAAGTACCTATGGGCCTGCGAAAAAGTCCACTTTTGTTTTAGGGAGTCAAGAGGAAGCTGGAGATGGCAACTAATCTGACAAAGAGCTGGAAGGACAAAGTGGCCCATCATGAAGGATTAATTCGATTGATAGAACCAGGTAACTGTTCTAATCGTATGTTTATTTTTAAATTTATTTTTGCTGTGTACAGTGAATTGTAGTTAAAAACAAACTAACAAACCACCTTTGTAAGCCCACATATGCAAGACCCGGCCTGTCGAGGGTAGCTTCCCCTTGACGCTGGCCCTCTCGTCCCTGGGTGTTCTTTTTCTGTCTTCTGCCCTGTGCTCCTGAGAGGGATGTAGCTGTCCTGTTGGCCTTGGCAGTGACAGCGAAGCCCGGCTCCCCCTGTCTCCTAGGTTCCAAGAACCCTCACCTCATCACTAACTGGGGACCTGCAGCCTTCACCGAGGCAGAGCTGGAGGAGAGAGAGAAGAACTGGAAAGGGAAGAAGACCACGGAGTGACAGCCAGGCTGATGCCCCTCCGCCATGTAGATACGAGTGCAGCCCCAGAGCTTTCTGCTGAAGATGAGGGAACCGGCTTTGCTGCTTGGACCTCTGCTCCCCTCTGTGCTTCTCTTTGGACCCCACCCCTGAGAAGGCCTTGTATTCATGCCCCTAGACAGTTGGTGTTGCCGGGTGCTTCCTCTCTTTCTCTGACACTTTGGGCTTCTGACAATTCCACAGAGCTCAGATTCTCTTGGGAATGAGGCCCAGCCCAGAGCACAGCCGACTCGTCACGGGCGGTGCTGCAGCCTGGCCGTCAGCGCCCCCGACCTTGGTGTCCTGGCTCCTGGCCGTGCCTTTCCTCCTCCGAGTGCCTGTTTCAGGGAGACAAACCAGCCAGTCAGCCTGAGACCTGCGGGAGGATGAGGCCTTGCTGGACTGGCTTTCCTGGAGCATGACCTGGTCGGGAGCCTTCCTGGCTGGCTGTTCGAGTGGCCCTCGCCCCAGCCGCGGTGCGCTTGGCGTGTGTGGTTCCCATTTCCTTCCCCTCCCCTTGAAGAAGACATCCCTGTGGTCCCTCTGTCCAGTGAGAACAGGCTATTGGCCCTTGCTGGGCAGTGAGAGGATCATGTTCAGTAAAAGGAAGAAGCCAGTTGGAAATAAAAGTTTTTTTGATAATTCCTAAAGCAGATGATATGCTCCGGGGCAGTGGCAAGCTGCGGTGAGGTGTGTCGTGAGTATCGTGGCTGACACTCCATTCCTGGGCCACGGAGCTAGCTCATTGGGGCAGCTTTTCTGCTTTCCTGTGGCCGCTGGGGAGAACATACCCAGTCAAAACAAGTGTCACAGGGAAATTGATGTTGAAATATAAAGTAATATTTATGAAATCAAGCCTTCCAATATTAGTAGTTTATAAGCAGCAATAACTTCATGGACAAAGGTCATAAAGTTGTACAGAAATAGGGCGGGATTCCATGCTCACCCAAAAGGCAGAGTTCAGCAGACAGACGCCAGTTCTGTCTGCAAGCACTGAGCCCCAACACCCCTACCCTAGTAAGGACGCTCTTCCCATGGGGCTATGGCTCTGCTGCCTGGTGTTTAGAGATGTCAGAGTAGGTATTTATTTACACAAGAGGAAACTGGAATGTAATTCCACAATTTCATGTTTTATGGCTGGAAAATATTTGCCAATGAAATAGTCTTTAGAAATTTGTCTTATGGTTTTTACCTGTTTAAAGTGTAATTTAATGCTTTCTTACAGATGCTGTTATAATGTTTAGATTTTTATCTGAAATCTCTTTATCATGTGCCTTCCAAATTGAATGGTGAATTCGGAGTGTTGGTTTCTGACCAGCGACCTATCAGTATTATCATTTTATTCAGTGTCTGGCAGGTACATTAGACCAACTGAGAGCGGAACTTTTCTGTGACTGTTCCATGTCACACAGGGGAATCTGTGGTTCCTGAGACAGTGAGAGGTGGGAGGGGAAGGGTGTGGCCCATACCCACTTCCACAGTGGGCAGAATGTCCCTTGGGACACCCGGCTGCTCCTCTGCTGACAGCTTGGCCTCGTTCTAGATCTGACCAAGCTGTGGTCCTGGCAGATGGCTCTGTTCAGTGCTGGGTGGTTCTGATTTTACATCCTGGCGTCAGCGACACCGTCCCCATAGGGCAAAATCTTTTCAAACAATATGTAGAAAATACAGCACAAAAATGAACTGTAGTGTGATGACATTTTGATACCGAATTCAAAATATTTAAAGTAGCTGCCAGAGTACAGCACCTGTTGGCCTCTGGTTACTTGTGTAACTGTACAGCAGATTTCAGGAGTGTTTGAATATTTATCATAATCAGGCCCCTTTCCTCAATAAATAGAGATAAGGGTCATTTACAGGAATTATGCATGAACAAGTTTGAAAATGTGTCTGTCATTTGCTGTATTTAGGACCAAAATATAATTTTCAAACATTCTTATCTAAGCATTGTATAATGCAATATGCTCAACTTTCTTAATCTTTTGCTAATTTTCCTAAGATATATTAAAATGTTTTTTTTGTTTTTTCAGTAAACTGGACCCAGTAAGAAAATTAAAAACATCGGGACATCATACTTTTTTAAACTGTTGGCTTAATAAAACAGTGGGGCAAAGCTGTGTGTGTGTGCGCGCGCGCTTGCAGATGGCCAAGCTGGACAGGCTCCGGGACCCTCCCCGACAACGTGAGGCTCAGGGGTAGGACCCCACGCGGTGAGCGCTGGCTCCGGTTTGGCATCTGAGTCACCCGAGTGGGGAAGCCACCGCTGACAGCTCAGCTCACACACGGGAACTTTCCAAGACGGGCTCCTCACTGTTGCTGTTCCCTCCAAATCCTCCCGCCCGCCCGTTTTCTTGTTTTCTTGCGTGTTCCTTTGTTTGCTTCTCCCAGCGTAAGCGGTGGGGCTCTTTGGGCTTGCACCAGCGCCTTGGGGTGAGAGGCCTGGCTGCGTCTGCTCAGAGGGAGCCTCCACATTTCTAAAAACTTCCTGCCTATTGCTGAGTTCTCGGCTGGGGGTGCGGGAACAGTTTGGAGTTTTTGTTTCTCCAGCGGGGAGGAGTGGCCGCGCCGGACGCCTCTGAGAAACTGAAGGCTCCCGAAGTTCCCTGGCCCGCGGTGGTCCGCGGTGGGGTGAAGCCGGCCTGCTGTGGCTCCCAGCAGCCCCTGGCTCTCGGGGTTGGGTCGGGAGGAGCCCGGAGCCGCCCTCCGCATCACCTGGGGAAGGTTCTGGAGCAGCGCTCCGGAGTCTGCAGAGGCCTCAAAGTAACCCAAGAGCGTGCTGGAGGCGCAGCCCCGGCGCCGGCCCAGCTGTGCACTGCGGTGCGGGGGCGCTGGGGGCGGATCCCACCCCGCAGGAGCCAGTGGGCTGCGGAGCCGCCCGGGATGGGGCAGCCCGAAGCCCTTTCTCAGCCCCAGGCAAGGCACCCAGGGGGAAATCTCGCTTTTTCTCGCTTTTTTTTTTTTTTTTTTTGAAGAACCTTGGATTGAACTCAGGCCCTTGCACTTGCTAGGCAAGCGCTTATTCAACTGATTCCGAAATCTCCCTTTATGCAGCTCTCTGTTGTGAAGGCAGCAGAGCAGGGGTCGGTGGAGCCCAGCGGGCAGAGGTGCAGGGCAGCAGGAGCGCAGGCACAGCTGTACGGCCGGAGGACATTGGGTTTTTGTTTTCCCGTTTTGGTGCAGGGTCTCACTACAAAGCTTGGACGCGTAGTGACCCCCCTGATCTGTGCCTCCTTAGCGCTGGGATTACAGCGTGCGCCGCCACACTCGCCAGCTCGGCACACCTGGGGGTGGGGCCTGGGGTGCCAGGGATCGAACCCTGGCCCCTGCGCTTACCTAAGCAAGCACTTTGCTGGGCTTTTTTTGGCAGGGTCTTTTGGTGCGTGGCCTGGACTGGCTTCAAACTTGGGACCCTCCTGCTTCTTCCAGGTAGAAAGGCTGTATTGCTTTCTCAGCACCAATCGGCCAAGAGTCGCTTTGGCTACTTCCCAAGTGTTTTTGCGTCCAGACTGGCATGAAGTGGAGGAGCCACCTCGGGGAAACCCTGGTGGGTCTGGCCACAACTGGCAGAGCCACCTGCCAGCAGGAGGAGAGCAAGAGCACAGGCACAGCACAGGCGGCCGGGCCACCCAGCCCCGGGGCGCCTGGCCTGTTCCGACCCGCACACCGCCCAGGGGTTGCAGGGCTGGGCAGTGGGCGGCTGCCCAAGTGGGGCAACGGTCAGGAACAGCACCTGCGGGCTGGGTGGCAGCATGTGCTCCAGGTTTATTGAGAATATCCATCTTTAAGTTTGTGGGAATAGTTTAAGGAACATCTCATTTTCTCTCCTCCATTTAAAAAAATATTAACTTGAGAATGTAAAAATCACCTCAAAACTTGAGTCAGTTCAACACTGTCTACTACCAGCGCTAAAGACCAGCAACCTCCTCCGTGACCCAATAGTGCACACATGAGAAATGAGGCCTAATGTCCCCGGAGTTCACACAGGCCCCTTAGCCAGGTTCCCGAACCGGAAATGACCCAGATGGCCACCGGCAGGGCAGGGATGAGGAGCTGTGGCGCATTCCTATATTCGGGAGAGGTGAGCTGCAGAGTGAGCCACAGACACCCCAGCCAGCCAGAGCCAAACGAAGAACTCCTGGATTCTACTTCTGTTACCTTCTGGAACTCAAAACCCTGCCTTGTGGATTTAGAACTGGGAAGGTGGGTGCTGGTTGGCTGGGCAGGGCACGAGTGAACTTCGGGGACTCCAGGCTGGGTGCATCTGTCAAAGCCCAGCTTCCCTGTGGGGACACTTGGAGATGAGCGCGGCAGGCTTCACTCGGAAGAGGGCCAAGTACACTGGATCCACTCTGCGATTCCTGACCCTGTCTAGGGCACTGTTTGCTCCACCCCCACCTCTGCCTGGGCTGGCAGGCATCTCCTTTCTGTGTGTCCACCTCACCGGGAGCTATTCTGGCCAAGCCTTGCCCCACGTGGGAGGCAGGCCTGTGTTCCAGTCCTGCTGACCCTCTTATTTTCAGGAGTCTTGGCCCTGGCCAGTGGCTGCATTTATGGTGGACGTGAAATTCCAACCCTGGGCTTGCCTGTGCCTCCACCTCTAGTTTCCACCACATAAGGTTGCGGCCCCTGGCTTCAGGGCTGGGTACCCCAGGAATGCAGGCCACAGGAGTGGGCAGGGGAGGTGTCATGTCAGGATGTCCCCCAAAGCCTGTGTGGGCTTTTTTGAACCAGCTGTATCTAGAGTTTGTGATTGGCTCATTGTGTGTTGCTGGGATTAGTGGTGGGGAGCCTGCATACAGTATAAGGGACTGAGAGGGACTCCCTCTTCTGCTCTTGCTGCTGCTGCTGCTGTCTTCCAACTCTGTCCGGCTGGGGTGTCTATGGCTCTTCAGCCAAGCCATGCTGACTTGAAGCCAGCTGCTTATAGACTGAACCTCCACAGACTGTGAGCTTCCTCCCTTAATTCTGGTATTTTGTGTCAGCAGTGAGAGAAATACAAGACTCTCTGGAGCACCTCGCCTGGCCTTGCAGCACTGGGGTGGAGGCAGCCTTCCTGCAGAGTCAGCCTTGGCTCTACCTCTCTGGGGGGACTCAGGTCAACCTGCAGGCACACAGTGGATACCTGCTGCCCCCTGGGGTAGGAATGTGCAACCTGTTTAGGTTTCTCTGCTAGGTTGGTGTAGGTGTTGAAGACACTCCCCGCCTGCTGTTTTGATATTTTCTCCTAGTCCCAGGGAGGGGCTTTCTGTCTCAACTGGCTTTTGCTGTAGGGATTTCGCCCAGGGGCCTGGGAGGTTCAGAGATCCTGCAGGTGCTTTCCAGGTGCTCTACAGGACCTCAGGAATTAGGGGAAATACCCTGCAGCTCGCTATGTTCCTGCAGGCAGCTCCACTCTTTCTGGGGGGTCTTGTGGAGCAAGCTCCTGGGTGGTAAGGGAACACATGAGGCTCCAAGGAGTGGCCTGTGGTGCTAGGGGGCTGTGGAATGGGTCTCAAAAGCCTGTGATTGTCCCCTCCCTGGAGACCCCAGAGGATGCCAGCCGTGCTCCCTGCTCGGGTACCTTATGGGGTCCTGGGTAGCCAGAGCTTTGCTTGCTCTGACTCCCTGGGCAGAAGCCAACACTGAAGTCAAGCTCCCATCCCAAGAGCAGAGACCCTGGAACCTAGAGCTTCAAGGCAGTGGTGACCTCCTCATCACTGTCTTCCAAGCACACAGAACCAGTGGGCCCTTAGAGGCTGCCTTGTGATTAACCTGTTGGGAAGAAATGCCTTCTCAGATAGGTCCAGGGTTCTGTCCTTGCAGTCCCAAGGGCACTTGCAAGAGACAGCTGTGATCTACTTGCAGTGTGCGCTCCTCAGAAGAATTTCTGGTTTATCCGGAGCGTCTACACCACCCTAGTTCTGGCTGGCCTCGAACTTGAGGGGATCCTCCTAAGTACTGCAATTACAGGCGTGTGTCACCATGCCCAGATTTCTCCTCCAGTTGATACATACAACTTTTGTAGCTTTTTAAAAAATTTATTTATTTTCACCACCGCCGAACTGACAAGGCAAGTATGCAAGCAGCACAAAACATTTCTCTACATTCTCAGCCCCTTGCCCCGAGCTAAGCAGTAAGCGTACGGGAGCGCGTGCCATAGGTCGCCGGCAGGGGGCAGGCGTGCGCCGCAGTCGTGCGGCCCGGGTCGTGGCCAGGTGAGCTCTGGCCGCGGCTAGTCCTGCCTGCGATGGGGGAGGCCACGGTGCGGGCGGGGGAACGGCCCCGCCGCTGTCCTTCATTGCCAGTCTCGGTGGAGAGCGGGCGCGCCTAGAGCCGGGACCCCCAGGCGGACACCGCAGCGTCCCGTACGGAGCGTCAGTGGCGCTAGGGCGGGAATCGCGGCCGCCTGGTCCCTGAGGAGGGGGGCCTGGCCTGGGGAGGGGCGAGGCGTCGGACGCCCAGCCACTGCTGTTTCCTGACACTTCTGACCCTGCTGTCCCCGCTGAGGCCCCGCAAGGTCATCTAGGGCGAAATTCCAGACTCGGGGACTTCAGTTTTTTCGATAAGGCTGAAGAAGGGACGCGGACTGTCCTCCCCGCAGGCCCCTCTGTCAGCGCCTCGCTGCAGACAGCCGCCGGGAGAGGAGACAGAGATAGGCAGGGGACAGATAAGGATAGAGACAGCCGGGTGCGCTCCGCGGGGGCCGCGGCTCGCGAGGGTGGCGGAGGAAGGGGCTCAGCAGGGGGCGCCCTGCGCCTGGTGCTCGAGGCTGACCCGGCGGGGGCCGGGCGTAGTCCCTGGGCCTCTCGGGGCTGGGACAGGGGGGCGGGCGGCCTCCTCCCGGCGGCCTCCCCGGGCGCCTCGGCTGCTGGGCTTCGCGAATGAGCCGGGCGGAAGCTGGCCTGGGGGCTCCGGTCCCGCCCTCGGCCGAGTCAGCCGCTCCCCACCCGCCGCGCCCTGCCCAGTACCCCCAAAGGTGCCCCCAGAAGTGCGTCAGAGCCGCCGCCCAGCGGGCACGTGCCCGTCCGCACTCGTGCCGCACCTGACGCTGAGTCACCTCCCGACCGTCGGAGGCGGCACCGCGGGCGCGTCCTGCCCCCGGGCTCAGGCGCCGTGCGTGCGTGCGAGGGGGCACGGATGGCTGCGGGGGACGCGGCACACGCGCCCGGCTGGAGAAACCTGAGAAATCGGGCTTGGGCGGCGCTGCAGAGGGTCCCCAGGCTCGCGCCGCGGGGAGAGTCCTGCTCTGCAGGCCTGCGGGATCCCGGGCGGCCTCTGACCTTTCTTCAGGCCAGACCCATCTTCTGAGGAGTTGATGAAATTCAGAGGCCCCCGGTTTCTATAACTGGGGCCGGGCTTGGGAGACTGGAGTTGACAGGGACAGGGGTCTGCAAGTGTCGCTCGTCTGGGTCTCAAGCAGCCCAGGGAGGGCTACTCTGGGCTGCGTGTCTTGGAAGCCCTGCCCTGGACAGCTGGGGCACGGTGGCACGTAACGGAGGGGCAGGCCGGACCTGAGCTGACCTAGCTGGTGCAACACCAGGCGCTGCTAGGCAGTCCCTGGCCTGAGCTCGACCAGCTCCTCTGTCACTCCTTTGACTGCCCTTTGTTTAGGTCCCTTTGCCTCTGCCCCAGTTCCTCTGGACTATTGCAGTATCACCGCAGCTGCTCTTCCTGCTCTGAATTCCCCACCCCATCCCCCCAACCATCCTAGGCATAGCTGCCAGGGTCATCTTTCTGAAACACAGACCTGACTACCACTTGTTTGTTTCAAATCCAGAAGTCCCCACTGGTTAACAAGAAGGCCTCCTCCTCAGCCTGGCACTTGAGACTGGCCTGCGAGGTGGGCTCCTGGGCAGACAGTTGGCTGTGTGCACTGACAGGGACGGCAGGCCTGGGATGAGGGCCTGGGAGGAAGGTACAGACCAGGGTCAGACTGTGGAGGGAGGTGGGGGAGGGGGGCACCTGGAGGACTTTGTACTGGAGAAGGCCCTCTGATGCAAGGAACAGGGCAGGCACCTGCCTTGCAGAGGTGGACAACAGCAGGGAGGCAGCCCCACCATGCAGATAGCGCTGACTCTCCACGCAGTGTAAATTGGGACGGAGGAGCAGCAATGTCCGCTGAGGACCTCGGGGTCTCTCACAGCGCTCTCTCCTGCCAGCCTGCCCCTCTCAGTCCTGTTGTCTCCATGGCCTGGCAGCTACCTCTCAGTCACTGTTCTTCCCACAACTGGGCCCCAAGAGGTCATCTTTATGCCTGTTTGTACCTCCGTTAAGCTCTGTGAGCAGAATTCTGAAGAAAGTGTGGATGACATGGTGATATCTGATGGAAGAATGTTCTAGAAGGGCGGTGGCAAGTGCAATGGGAGCTTTCTTGGCAGTGGTTTTCTTTATGTTTTTGTAGTCCTGGGCATTGAACTGAGCTCCATACTCAGCATCTTTATTTTGAGGCAGGGTCTAAGTCCCTAAGACACCTAGGATGAGTTCAAATTTGCCTCCTGAGTCAGCTTCCTGGAGGGCTGGGATTAAAGCTGTGCCACCACACCCAGCTCTCTTGCAGGTTTGAGGGACATCAGTCAGAGGCCATGAACAAGTAAGTAGGAGCGGGCAGTGTGAGGTTGGAGAAAAAAAAAATCATCCAAAACAAGTACAAAGAAACACCAAGGCAATTGAAATGTTTGAGGCAAGAGAGTGGACACTTACGGAGGCTTCTGGCAGTCAGATGGGATGAGCAGTAGGGGATCAGAGCTCAACAGAGAGCAGCTTCTTGCTGCCCACACTCACCCCTTGCCTTTATCCGGCTGTGCCTTGGGTGAGGCTACCTCACTCCAAAGAGCGGTGGACAAGGACAGTGGCGTTGTGCAACTCTGCCTCCCTCTGGACTGCCTGCTGCACATGTGTCTCCTGAGCTCCGTGGTCACCCTGTGTCTCATTGGCAAGTCAGGAAACTGGCTGACAGTTTTAGCATGTGCTGGGGCCCCACTTCCAACTCCTGACATTCACCCCTTCAAAGTGGCACCCACTTGCGTAGACTCCTAGCTAAATGCACATGGAAATCAGACATTGGCCGGCTCTTGAGCTCATGGTGGTAGTCACCACTGTCTGCTCTCTTCAAGGCCCCTAAAAGGGGGTCCCAATATGTACTTCCAAGATGTTACTAAGCAGCTGTCAGTTCTCACTCAGCTCTTCTACAGATCACAGCTTAGCCAAGCTCTGACAGCCCAGACTTTGGGTACCCCAACTGGCAGCTCTAATAGTGTTAGTAACTGCTCCCCCTTTTTACTTAATGCACACAACACGATCCTGAAGCTTTATGCAGAAAGAAATGTCTGCACCCACTTATCTCAGAAAGGGAAGATGTGAGTACTAGAGTCTAACTACAGGTTAAACATCCCTACTCTAGAAGTCTGAAATCCAAAATCCAAATTTTTTGAGTTCCATCGTGGTACCATGAGGAAAAATCCCATGCCTCACTTCAGAATGAATTGTAGTCAAGACCTGCACGCTAACAGCATTCTTTAAAGTTGCTTTTAGGATGTGGAAGGGCGCGTGGCCCCTGCTGCGGGCACTCGGACTGAGCTTCCCCTTGCTCTGCAGGCTCAGTCATGAAGTGGTCTCCAGGACCTGCCCGTACAGCACATGGCCAGCCCTCCTTTCTGGTTCCTCACAGCACCAAACACTGTTGAAGTTTCCTTTGGTAAAGGTTCTCCCCACTCCTCACTGGCACCGTGGCCTTCTGTGCCAGGTCATCCCCCTTATGTGGCTGTCAAACATCAGCGTGGCAGGAACAGCCACGCCAGGGGACAGCCATGTGGCTTCTCGCCACTCTTGTCCATCCTCCCTTGCCTGGAGTTTCTGTCCCTGTCCTTAGCATTAATGACACCTTGGCTCAGTGGCGGTGGATGTTTGGTGCCCCCCTCTCTGGGTCATCAGCTTGTGTCCTCTGCACACTTCCAGTCTTCATGCCCTGCCTGCACCAGCTCAGTGTGAGGCGCTGGCATGCACCAGCCCTGTGCCTCAGAAACCGTGGAGCCCTTTGACACCTCTGTCTCTCTGCCTCACGGCCAAACCCTTGCTGGTGTTGTCCTGGAAATCAAACTCAGCACCTTGCGCTTGCCAGGCAGGCACTTGTGCCACTGAGCGATCTCCCTGGTCCTCCCGCTTAATCCATGAACAGCTTTGCTTCTGGTTCTTGTAACATTCTGGGCTCACCCTAATCCAAACCACTGCCTCTTCTTGGACCGTAGCACTGGCCCTTTGTGTCCCTCCAGCTAGAGGCCCAGCTGCAGCCTCTGCACAGGATGGGAGCCGGTGGAGGGGAAGGGCCTCAGCCAGGCCTCCCGGGGCAGCGGGAAGAGGCTCTGAAATGTGCAGTGTCAAGTTTCAGAAAACACAGGGTCAGGGTCAGCAGAGCAGCTGGTAGTGGGGAAGGCCAGGCCCTGCTAATTTCCTGTTAGAAAGGCCCAGAGGCCCCAGCCCCTCTTCGCCAGCCGCAGGGGAGGAGATGCCGGGAATGGCTCGCATTCCTCTGGCTGGGGCTGCACGGAGTGAACCTCGGGGGACTGTGGGGAATGAGGAGGTGGAGCTGCGGCTGGCTGGGGCTGTCTGCAGGGACCAGGACTCTGCTGTGCTGCGCTTAGGCGTGGAGGGGCCTGTGGACTGCAGAGAAGGCATACGGTTGACAAGAGGTGCAGTCACATAGCACCTGTCCTAGGCCCTGAGCTATCAGCGTTTTTT
>PVKA01035231.1:0-22798 GCA_004027165.1 Ctenomys sociabilis
GGGGGGGGGGGGGGCAGGGAATTCCTGGGAAATGTCTCTCAGGCACGCCGGGCCTGGAGTTCTATGTTCACTGAACTTTGATGCCCAGAGAGTTGGGGAAATTCTCACTCGCTCAGCAGGCTTTAAGGCAGGGTATCCGGGGAGGTGCTGGTGAGTGGGTCCTGAGATTTCAGGCCAGTCACTGACTTGAAGGGCTTGGGGGCAGGTATGGGGTAGCGCGCGTGGAAAGAAGCCAATGGCTCTCCCTCAGACTCACCACACTCTCACTGATCTGGGAAGCCTCGTGAGTCGTGCAAATTTCCACTCGCTGGGAGAGCTTTGGGCGGGATCCAGGAGGCCACTGGATTCAGCCGCTGTCTCAGGCCGTGGGTCGCGCTGTCTCAGGAGGTCTCTGGGGCTGGGCAGGCGCGAGCGAGATCAAGAAGGATGGCGGAGTCGGCCGCGCTGTCTCTGGCTGGTCTCTGGGGCTGGGCGGGCGCTGGCGGGATGGAGGAGGATGACGGAGTCCTGGAAACTCTTGAGAAGAACCTTATATCCCTCTCTTGCCCCTGCCTAGTTATGGAATTCTACCTCATATTACTGTCCCTATCTCAATTGGGCTGATTCCTATGTATGTACAAGTGTAGCCACTGAGGCTCCTAAGAGAAGCGTTAAAGTTCAGGGAATGAGGCACAGGACCTGATAATGATAGTGGGGTCTCTTCTGTGTTAGAAGAGATGTGTAAGAGGTAAGCAAGAGGGAGCCTACAAGCATCAGGATAGCTGTGAACAGGATTTCCCTGAAGTCATAGGTGTACTTGGAAATGGCATGTTCGATTTTCTGTACTTGGAGCAACTGTGAAGGCAGGATGGGACAGAGTAGGGAGCCCAGCCCACCCCACCTTCTTCCAGAATCTCTGGGGCTGAATCTCTGGGGCTCTTTTTTCTCACCCTGGCCCCACCCTTTTCTCTTGCTACTGCCTTGGTTTTAAGTGAGGAAACCAGGGTTTGTCCCACCCAGACGCCCAGAGGGGGAAGGGCTGGGGAAGTTGGCAGAGCTCCACCATAATATGGACCATGTCTAGGTTAGTAGAAAAGAAATTGATGGGAATGGGGCAGGGGCAGGGCAGAGCTGAGGACTCACAACTTCAACCCCCAGATTGAAACCTGGCTAGCACCTCCCCCTGGTCCAACTTTTCACCCTGCCTTGCCAGCCAAGAACTTGGGGAACACACTGTTTGGGATTTGCTCTTGGAACTTTATTTAGCCATTGAGGAGATGAGGCACTGAATGTAACCAACCAGAGCTTTGGTGGATTGAGGGACTGGCCTGGCACGTGACCTATCTCCCTGTTGTGTTACTTTCCACTCCCACTCAAGAGCAATCCTGGTAGCTGGTGTGACCTGTGCACAAAGCAGCCTGCTGCTGTATCACCCTAGTAAAGGCCTAGTAAATCATCAACCATTCACTCTTTCATCATTTTCTCTCAAATCAGTTTTCTAATATGTAATACAGGAACAAGGATTGGTTTCTCCTTCATGGACCTGTGTTAGAATTCAGTGCGAAAATGATGAGAAGAGGTAGTAAGCCACTGAGGCTAAAACCTGAAAGATCCTACTTTTTACTCACCTGGAAACTACTAGATCCAGGCATAAGATGATTCATCCTGTGTTAAGTCTAGGGAAGCAAAATCTTGACCAGCCCCTCTGCCCAAATACTTGGCAAAGTTCTCTTTTTGCCCTGGCCAAGATGAGTCCCGCCTTAATGTCCAATGCTCATTCTGCCTCACTGTCCTTGAACCCTACAGAGATCTTCAAGCTGTGTCCAGCATAAGGCACAAGCATGCTTGGAAACTAGGGGTTCATGGAATGATGTGACCACTATATAAGCTATGGTTAGAGTCTTAGGCATAAGGTTGAACAAATCTTATGACCCAATATGGAAGAGTGGTGCCCAGGCTGGGCTGTAAGGTCCCTGGTCTTGTCTATCTCTAGCAGCAGCCTCTGATGTTACCCATCCCATCCTTTCCACCAGCCCTATACCAAACACATCCTCTCACTCTGCAACCTCCAAAGCTCCTCCCTGACCCTCTACCAATCCTAGTCCATCTGTCATGCAGGGACCAAGCAAGTTGGCACAGCCATCTTCCCCTAGGGACAGGCGGAAGAAGAAAAAGTTCCATCAAGTATGGCTGCTGCTGTGCATTGAATATGTGCGTCCCTGCCAAACCCGCAGGTTGAAACCTAAAACCACAAGTAACAGTGTCAAGATGGGACACTGAGGAGGCTCAGTGCCTAAATCAACCCTTGTTTCCACAAGGGCACTCATAAAATGGCATGAGGAGGAAGCCAGTGGGGCCCCTTTTTTTGTTTTACATCTCTTCCAGCAAGTGAGAACATCTAGATGATAGCAAGTATAAGTAACAGGTCAGATATCAAACCTGCTAGCAGCTTGTGGATTTCTCCAGCCTCCAGAACTATGAGAAATAGATCTCTATCACTTAGAATTAATGCAGACTATGGTATTTCTTCAGGGAAATGGAAACAGAAACAATAAAATAACTGTGCTCCTCTCCACTATTGTAGGGACAAAAGTGAACAGGTAGCCAGGCCACTGGTTCTCAAACACAAGAATCCATGTGGCTCTGTCCAGGGTAATCTCATCCTGAGAGACTTTGAGCACTGTACTTTGAGCTCAACTTCCATAATCATTTCCCTGGAAGTCAGAACACCCAGATAAACCCTCTTAACTTCACAATAGGGATTAAATTTTGATAGATGAACTCTTGGAGAACACTCAAATCATATACAAACCATGGTAGCTATCCTTTCTCCATAGGCTTCTGTAGGCTATGACAGTTTCTCAGAGTTCCCTTGGTTTTCATGACCTTGGCAGTGTGGCCTTTATTTTAGCAGGCTGGCCTTTAACTCACTATGTTCACCTAGAAGACATGTTCTAAACCAATGACTGGCCTTTCCTCTCTTTTCCAACTCTCCTGTGTATCTTTCCATCCTTCTTTCACTATTGTCAATCTGTGTTTTAAGTGACTTAAGAAACTGGCCTAAAGAGATTAGCCTGGATTATCCATCTGGGATATAAAAATGTCATTTCATGTGTCCTTCTGTCAGATAGACAGGGAGATGAAAGTTAGAAAAAAAGCCAAGGAATGAGCCAGATAAGCAAATGCCAGCAGCACAAGGGCAGGAATATGGAGGAGGCAAGGTCCATCCTTAAGCCCCGTGGAAGGAGCAAGATCCTTCTCACTCCCTGATTCCTGCACACAGTGAATATCAGATATGGGGCTTCTGATCTTCAGAAAGTGTGGTTTTGAGACATTGGTTGGTAACAATTTGTTGTAGTAGTTTGATGATTGGGAGATACTCAGATGATCTGGATTGCAGAGGATTATTGAAAGTAGGAAATGCACTTTTAGGAAAACTGTTCCATGCTTAGACTAGATAACACTGCAAATACCAAGGCATCTCTACTTCCCATGTACTCTCCACACACAGAGGCAGGGATTCCAGCCTCCACTTTCTGTCTGCTTTGAAGGATGGGATGATCCAAAGTCTCATCAGGAAACCCAGTCTATACAGTGAGACCCTATACTAAATAAATAAATACAACTTCTGATATTGGCAATTCTGAGTATAACCCACTACTATTATGGACTACTGGGCTATATTGGATTATTTTGCTGAATTCACATACCACAATCTTTGAATGGCAATGGAACACCCATCTCTGACAAAGTAAAACAAAAAAGAAGGATATAAATGAAGGACCATTTTGTAGTGAATATATGTATATATAATAGATAGTTAGGATAGATAAACAGCTACTTTCTCTTAGTTCAATGAGAAGAAAGATTTGTATTAATAGTGTTTAGATGTCATGTCTGCATCTTGTACTATGAATAACTACTACAAAGACAACAATATACAACATATTAGTTATTGTAACTCTCCTACTAACCTATTTTGAAACTGTCTCATTATTATTTCTTTCTCAATAAAATTAATTAAATATAAATAAATAAATAAAATGATCATTTAGCTGTATTACAGAAGGGGATCAGGAGGTAGCTTAGCAGTCTAACACCTACCTGGCAAGTGCAAGGACCCAGGTTCAATCCCTAATACCTCTTGCCCTATTGGCCCCAGAACCCTGGGTACAGTGTGCCAGCCCTGAAACAGGGCATGGGGGCACACACCTGTAATCCCAGCCCTTGGGAGGCTAACAGGAGGATCACTACAATTCCAAGCTGCATAGTGAGAGTTCTGTACCAAACAAATAAAGGATTTTTAAAATAATAAAAAATAAATGTGTTACGGAGATAATAAAACTTATAGCTCTTACATAATAAAATTATGATTATTGTGATAAATATATTTCTCTTTGTCTAAAGTTTTCTCCGTGAAACTTTATAATTTTTATCCATTAACATTCTACATGGATTCAAATCCTAAGACAACACAACTGATCAAGCTTACTCCTCAAGCAGGAGTCATTGCTTGTAGTTTAAAAATCAATGAAATTTAGAAATTGGATGTGATTCATTATGAACTTTTTGGGAAACTTAAGTTCCTTCATGTTACTGTAGACAGTTACTCAGGATGTCTGTTTAATTCTGGCCAATTGGGTAAACATGCCAAACATGTGAAATGTCACTTTCTTTCCTGTTGTTCTGCTATGGGCTTGCCACTACAAATTAAAACAAATAATGGTCTCGCTTGCACCTCCAATTCCTAGAAAACATTTTTCCTGCACTAGAATATAGAACAAGTCACGGGTCTTCCTTATAATCCCACTGGACAAGTACTTGTAGAAAGAATCAGTGGCTTCCTTAAAACTCAACTGTTGAAAGAAAAACAAAAAATGCTAACTAGATGTTTCCTCCCTGGAACTACTTTCTAAAGCACTCTTTAAATTATTTAAATTGCAATTCTGATGGACTTATACAGCAATTGGAAAGCATTTTATACTTGCAAAAGAAAGACCTGACCTTCTGGTCTATACTTGATATGCCTTGGGGCAGCACTGAGCAGGCTTTAGATCAATCCACTGGCTTTATGTATTAACTTGTGAATCTGTCCCAGGCCTAAGTGACCTGCTTGATGAGTCAGCGTCTGGCATGCAGAAACAGAACTCTCCATGCCATCATTCATGGTAGAGCCTGTAATGGCCTGTGACACTGTGACCGCTCTGAATGGGAGATAACACTGCAGTTGAGGACACCAGCTCTCACTGAGAATTTCAGGGCAGTAACTGCCAACCTTAGAGATAAAACAGATCTCTCTCTCACTAAGCAAAAATTTACTGCTGGGAGTGTCTTTGTTCCAATAGTCGCAAGGCATTGCTCACTTTCCTGCCTTGATCTGCCTCAGCTAATCCCTGCACACACGTCCCCTGCATGCTCCTTGATATGTTAATGACTCAGTAGTTAATGGCCAATCAGAGAAGTTGGAGTCTTAACCACAGGAGCTCTGGTCTTCCTGGATCCCTGTATACCATAAGACTTTCTATCTTACTATCTTTTATCCTTCGCACACTGGCCCATGTGTTAGAGAAACAGGTCAGTTCCTGACAATATCAGCACGCATTGCCTGGCCCTGAATAGTTGGACCCCATGGAATTGCTCACTTAAGTAGGGAGTATCCTTCTGTTTTATCACCCGCAGGGCCTCTCTGGCTTCCCGCCAGGGCTGTCCATCCATATCATGGGACACCAACTGAGAAGCAACCCTATCTGCAAGCTTCGGGCGGTGGCTCTACATTTCTACCAAGAAAGGGTAACAGGAGGATGGCTGTGGAACTATTATCTTCTCCACCACAATCTACAGGTCCTATCTGGGAAAAGATTAAACAGCTCACCACAGAGACTGAACAAATGCTTCACAAAATTACATGCTTTCCACCCCAGAAAACTTCTTCCTGGCAATGGTAGCACAAGTCACCTACAAGTCAGCAAAGGTAAAAGATTCCATTTCTTTGTGGTACTGTTTAGCTGTACACAAAAACTTATTGCTGTGGTATATATGCCATATATATTTACACTGCCCTTTTTTATACAGTCACTCTGAGATTCCTCCTTTCTTTCTCAACAATACTTCTCAGACTACAGAACCTGGATGCCCCCTCCTGATCCTAGAAGCATTGTGGTAGGAACTATAGGCACTCTGGAGGTTCCAGTGGCTGCATGTACTACCTCATGGTTGGTATTGGGGGTTGAAGAATTCCCCTTGTGGTGTCCAATGTCATGAGAAGCCCTTATTGTGCTCCCTTTCATCCCCAGTGGTATATGAATCTTATTTTCATCATGCTTAACCACACAGGTCCGGCTTGTTGTCAGGTCTTCATCAATACTGCTGAACTCTCAGATTCGTCTGTATCTAAGAGGTTTTTCCCCAAACCCAGTATTCTTGTATGTTCTCATTCATGGGAGCCTATAGATGACACAGGTCCAGAGTAGACTTCATGCCACAGCACGAATATCTCCATTATTCATCTTTTTTACAATATAATCCTAGAAAATTAAGGAGCTCATACTGTGATGGCTTTAGAATCTAATTTAAACTGGAATTATAGTTTACCTTTCAATTACAATGGCAGAAGGTCAGGGATATAACTCAGCGGCACAATGCCTGCCTGGAAAACATGAGGTCCTAAGTTAGAGTCCAAACAAAAAAGTTACAAGGTCAGTAACAGCAGTGCCCCATCTCCCTGGAAACAGGATTACTGAAAAATTACTATACCACTGCTCAGGTAATTAGCATTTCCTTTTTAAAAAAATGTCCATGATCTGGTAATCTGAACAACTACTTTCAAGACAACAATATGCAATATAACAAACATTAGTGAATTCCTCTCATGTTGTTCGGCAAAATTCTGTATTGTTTCTATTTTTTTTTGTATTTATTCCCTTTAAGAAATAAAATAATTACCTTAAAAAGAGTAAAGAAAACATTACACCAAATCTGTTGTTCTGATTAATAGATAGAATTATGCAAGATTGGACAAATAATTGAATATTAACACTTGCTTTCAAGATATCTTAATTTTTCCTTGTTTCTTTCTTTTTTACTATTTAGTATTGCTTCTGTTTTTAACTCTTCAAAATAAAATAAAATTGAATTTTTTTAAAGACATTACAAAGGTACAGAATTTCACAAAACAAAATGATAGGACTTCAACAATGGTTCATATATTGTGGATTGTTGTCTTCAAAGGAGTTGTTCAGCTTATCAGATATAAGCACTCCTGATCTGTCCAGAAGCTGGTTTAAAAATTTAAAACAACAAAATAATTTAAACATTAACTTTTCCCCAGTAGAAATCAGCAGTACAACTCTCTAAGCTATCCTGTATGTATACATATATTTTTCCCTTCCTTCTTCCTTTCTTTTCTCCTTTCCTTCATCCCAGTTGTCTCTTCCTTTTCAACAGTTTCTTTTCCTTTCACAGTATCTGTTGTACCTTTCAGATTTTGTTTACCCCTTCAGATTCTTACACTAGGAAGACAAAACCCACTGTTCACACCTGTGGGTCTGATTTATTTAACTTATAAATATGGTCTCTAGTTGCATCCATTTACCGATAACAGCTTAAATAAAAAAAAAAAAAAAAGAAGAAGAAATCCCCATGGTCATTCACTTCTTCAATCTCATATTCAGAAGTGGCAGCTACCAACGTACACTTCTGGTTATGATCTATACTTCAGGTCATGTCATGATCTATACTTCCACCCATACATTTTGGTCTGCACTAAGGAGGAATCTATTCTCGCTATTTACAATTCATCCACTAATTGCCACTAACTTTTAAGATTCTCAACATTGCCTGACCTCTAAGTAATATTGAGGTCAGGACTCAGGACATAAGAGAATCTATACTGTAACATCCTGTACCTCAGTGTGTCCCAAATTTTCTGATCAAGGAGATTATGGGGCCACAGAGGAAAGTGATCAATGATGTAGAGTGTACCTAACCAGAGTCATATGGAGAGAAAACTTTTTCTCAGGCTTTCACAGAAAGCAAATTGGTCAAGCAATGGCCATGATGCATCCACAAGGCTGACACTGACGAAGGATCTACAAACTGCTGTACAGAGTTTCAGGGTAAGTCCTGAGGGGATTTGGCTGACTTTGTCAGATACAAACATTACATTTCTTGATATATGGGTCTTGCTTTATCTGGGTCTTGACCATCCAGCAGAAAAGTATAAAAATGAGGTACAAAAAGTAAAGCCGTATTAATATGCTGAGCTGAAAAGGCTCAAGTCAACAACTTCTGGCATTGCTAGTCCTATGGATAACCCACTATTATAGACTACAGGACTATATTATATTATTTTGCTGAACTCACACACCTACAATATTTAAATGGCAATGGAATACCCATCTCTGACACATCTAAACAAAAGAGGGGGAAATAAATGAAGAACCATTTTGTATCTGTATATACAAGATAGTTAAGATAGATACACCACTGCTTTCTCTTAATTCAATGAGAAGAAAGATTTCTACTAATCGTGTTTAGACAGGATAACATATCTGCATCTTGTACTATAAATAACCGCTATAAAGACAAAACAAAACTACATGTTTTTGGTATATAGGTCTTGCTCTATCTAGGTCTTAACCATCCAGCAGAAAAGTATAAAAATGAGGTATACAATGCCATAATAATAAGTTGAGCTATAAATTTCTGTGGTAGACAACTTCTTCAGATAACTCACTATTGTTGTGGAATTCTGGACTGTGTTGGAATGTGTCATCGAGTTCAGGCACCTAAATTGGTTGAATGACAATGTAGTGCCCATCTTTGACAGTCTAAACAAAGGAATGGGTATAGAAAGGAAGAATCATGATGTGTGCGTATGGACAGTACAGTTGGGATAGATAACGCTGTGCTTCTACATAATTCTATGAGAGGCAAGATTTGTACTAATGGTGGTTGGACAGGATATTATGTCGGCTTCTAGTACTAAGGACAACCACTAGGAAAATAACAAGGTAGGAAGTATTAGTTATTGAATCTTTGATATAATTCAGGTATAAAAAATAAGATACATAAACAGCTACACTCTCTTAATTTACTGATAAGAGACATCTGCTATAATTATGTCTCTAAGTATATCTTGTATGCACCTTGTACAATACCAAAACATTATGAAAACAGTTTTCAGTGTATTAATTTATCGAACCTGTCTTGTTAAGGTATCTTACAACTGTCTCGTTGATATTTGTACTTCAATAAAATAAAAAATAAATAAATAATTTTTTAAAAATATGCAATGCATTAACTATTGTAACTATCCTATTGACCTGTTTTGAAATTGTCTCATTGTTGTTTGTTTCTCAATAAAATTAATAAAAAGAAATTTTAAAACAATATTACCTGGCCTGTAAACTCCTTATGGCTCACTCCATGGGGCACTAGTAATACTATTTCTCAATTAAATATTCCTCATATCAGAGTGTTTAGACTAAGAGCTAAAGTCTATCTTACATATGATTGGATCAGAAACTCTGCTTTTGTATACATCACTTCAGCACTTGAACAAATATGGTTTGGAGTGTGATAGCAGTGACAACATCAGAAGCTGCTATAGCCACAGCAACCACTGCCTTCACAAATTTCCTCCAAAATGCCCAGACTATGAATGACTATTTTCAAAATAGCACTTCTAAGCTCTTAACTCCAACCAATATTGATGAAGGAATTTTACAAAGGCTTAATGCTCTCAAAGTCATGGTAGGATGCCTCTGAAAATCGACAAGCTCTTTGGACACCAAGCAGGCTCAGTTGTGATGCTGATTACCATTCCACGTGTATAGCTGCAATTCCACTTTATCATTTCTAAATTCAGAGGCAAAGTTCATTATATGCTCTGTGGTATGTTTCATGATGATCTCAAGAGAAATATTATCCAGAGATAACTGTGGACCCAGTCCCGTGAAGTTCAATAGGAAGCTTTTGATACTACTTTAGATTAACTGAATGATTCCATCTATTGGCTGCATTCCAAAGATGGTTCTCTGGTCTCAGCCTTCACATCTAGATTCTTCTAGATATTGAAATAATTTTCTTTTCTCCTCTTTCTTGCAGCCTGAAGAACCATCTGGCCACTATTTCATGGGGTGCTGCATACTGAAGCCATAATGATCACCAAGCCCAGTATCCCATCCCCTTCATGCTATCCCTCTTTCCTAAACACATTTTTAAAACAAAGAAGGAGCTCTGTGACAGCATTAGCCAAAAATACGTGTGAAATGGCTATAGAGAAATAAAGGACTTTTAGAGGCCATACCCCAAAAGCTCCCAGAATGCATGATTAGCCTTTTGGGCCACAAGTCCAAGTAGAATCAAAACTCATTGCCTCAAGGAATGTGCATTCTTGGCTAGTCTTCCCCATACTCCAGTTCATTACTTTTATTAGCTCCAAGATCAGCCATGAAATAGACCTCTCTGTCCCACCCTTGTCCTTTCCCTGTCATTCCCATGTCTCCAATATGAATTTCTGCAAAGGTGTTCTTTGTCCTCTATTCTTGCTTCCTGTTCCTATCAATAAAAATCCACAGAACTTTCGGTTCTGGGCTGAATTTTACTAAGATTCTCTCACCCTGAGGGGCCTTTGCTAGAAAGCAGCCCTTCCTGGCCTCCTTAGCAGTTAAACTGGACATTCAATTCATGTAACTACTCACTTTCATGCTACGCAAAAGTCATAAAATGCAAAAATTTACATCAATATATAAAACAAAAATCCTTCTCAAAGAAAATTCTCCTATATTATAGAACAGCTTAACCTTTTTGAAACAAAAAAAACTACTGTTTAAGCTCCAATAGTTTTTCCCAAATAATAATGTTTTCTAAAACCTTCTTAATGCAGTAGTGAAATCCTGTTATAATCTACACACCTCTAAAATTCTAGTTTTGTCACTTATATACACTGAATTTGTTCCCACATACTAACTTCTTCCTTATAAAGATAAGGCTTGCTGTGGTGTATTGCATCCTGCATGCTGTTGGTCACCCAAAGACAAAAGAACCAGAACTGGATGCATAAATCCAGTGTAACATCTCCCAGTCTTAGTGCTGTGGAGCCAGTGAAACAAAACCCAAGCCTCTTTCAAAAAGAGGTTGTGATGATGTTCACTACATGTACATTTTAATACTTTCAGTCTTGATATTATAGGAGCCTTGACATCATAAAAACATTTTAATGTGGAAAAGAAAGATTTTGTTCTACAGTTTTAGTTATTCTTTTAAAGAATATGAAATGGTAATAGAGAAAAACGGCATTAGAAATGATACAAAATTTCACTAAACAAAGTACTAGGAATTTAACAATGGTTGCTGTATTGCATGATGTTATCTTCAAATTCATTGTTTAGGATATAAATGTGTGAGATTATGAAAGGTAAGAAATTATTTTCCTTACGGGAAATCTGAAAATATTATCTGAGCCTTAAATATTCACTTGTTATTCTATGTTTGTGTAATAGACGAAATTTGTTTTTTGTTGTTGTTGTTGGGTTTTTTTATATTTTAGGGAAGGGTCTACAGGCTATTCAGGATCTCATTAATAGATTGGACTTGTGGTGATCCACCTGTTTACAGCCTCCCTAGAGCTGGGATTAGAGGTGCATGCCACAACACCCAGTCTCAATTGCCATCTCAGCATGCCAGAGGGGAAGGGCCATAACAGCAGGCCTGGGGAATCAAACCCCAGGCCCCTGCACCTATTTGCAGGGGCTTTAATCCACTGAGCTATTTGGCTGGCCCTTAAAATAAATAAAATTTGTAAAGAGACACTTAAATATTAATTCTAATCACGAAAGTTCCCTTTTAATTTCATATATCATAGGAATCTAAAATGAACTGCATGCCAAAAAGCCTTTTGTCCAAAAGCTGGATGTGTATCTTTTATCTGAAGAAAAGAGAAGGGATACTTTTACTTTTCATTTTAAGACAGGATCTTGCCAAACAGTAAAGACTGCACTGTAACATGCAATAATCCCTGCCCATCTCCCAAAGTTCAGTGACCACCAACATGTGCACCCATGATATGATCATGTTGCTCTTCAGCTACTTTTCAGGTAGTGGAGATGAAACCTCCAGGACTGGAATAGCTGAGCAAGATGGGGAGGGTAGTGTTGGAGGCCACAGCTCTGCTCAGCTTTACTTCCTGCCTTTTTATCATCTAGCCCAGATGGAAAGTGTAGTCAAGGGCACTTGATGTGTGAGACTGAGGCGGTACTCTACCCACCAGGTCAAAACTCCCACCAAAGCTCCTTACCTCAGGGACTGCCACACCAGAGCTCAGGCTGGTACTCATTCAACAGACGGGTAGAGCCTGTGGGTGCCCTTTTATTTCCATATAAATCTGGCAACTCCTCAGTCTATACTCAGGACAGGAGTCTAGGACATCCACTCTCCATAATCCATTGCCAGGAGACACTGCACATGGCTCAAGGTCCATCACTGCTTCCCTGGTACACTGGCCAGGACCCCACTGACAAAGCAGCCTAGGTTCAGGATAAGTCTGGCAACAGCAATCTTGAGTTCTGTTCTTAGATTCCAGGCTTAAAGCACTGGCTCCTTAGCCCATGGATATAGACAGACAGAAGGTTGGTCTGAAGAGCTTCTCAAGGACAAGGCCAAACTCTGGTATCACATGAGCCAAAGCCTCTGGTGTACATAGCAGCAGAGTGAAGACTGTCTGGTCCCCTTTCCAGGGCTCTACCATGAGCTAAAACCTCAGCCTCAGCCCTTTATGTTCTCAAACACTCACATCTGTGTCCCATGCCATGTGCTCTGAATCCCTGCCTTCTGGGCTCACAGGAAGTGGCAAGCTCCTGAGGATCCTACTGCCTGTCTGATCCTACTATTGTTCTACATGGATGAGGATGATGATGATTGATGAGATGATGTTTAAATTATTTTGTATTCAGACAGGGTCACTGTAGTTCAGGCTGGCCTTAAACTGTGGTAGTCCTGCCTCAGCCTCCTAAAGGCTGGGATCAGAAATGTACACCACCATATTGTTTGTTCTTTGTAGGAGCAGGGAGGGGACCTTACCACACACACCTGCATCCTGGCTTCAAAGAATCAGACAGAGATGACAGCTTATTTAAACCTGCTGACCAACAGACAGAACTGACAGACAGGGGTACAAGATGAAAAGAAGAGATACATTGAGCCCTCACAGGGAGATGTTACCCCACCCATGTGCTGTAGCTCTGGGGACATTCTTATTATCAACTGTCACTTTCCCTCTCTTTACTTTGCAAATCCTGTCGGGAGGGGGGGTGGGAGGGGAAGAGGTAGGTATCTTGCCACATGATTCTGAAGCTTTTTGCAACTGATTCATTCTTCCTGGATTTAACAGAGAATGGATAGGCCACTGCAGAGCAGCCGGCAGGCAGATAGCCTATAAATAATGCCTCTGGTGGTCATCTCAGTAATCATCTTCCTCCTTCCACGCATTCCAGGCTCAGCCTCTGCTCGGAAGCCATGGCTCTTTGTCTCCTGTGGCTGGGCCTCATCCTGATGGGGTCCTCGCAGACCCAAGCCCAGGACTTCCCCTCCCCAACCATGCTTTCAAGGCCATCTCTGAACAGGATCCCCTTTCAGACCAATTTCCAGGAAGAACAGGTAAGGGCTCTGTAAGGGCACTTGGAAGGACACTTGGGTGACAGGGGTGGTGGAAGCAGAGGAGAAGAGGGTCAATGGAACTCAGAGACAATGCTCAGTGGTAGGAGAAAGACTCAGGGAGTCCAAACTCAAAGCATGCCAGTCCAATCTCAAAGCACATCTTCAGTCCTCCATGGAAGAGAAAACTGAGGCTCAAGGAGGCCTACTGGCTAATTTCCCAGGACCACTCCATCCTCAACAATTCAGGGATAACTCTTCACCCAGAGTTTTTCTGGCCCTGCAGGGACCCAGCTTCTTCTAGTTTCTCGGGACAACCCCATTCCTAGGCTCTGCTGCCAAGAGGTCCCAGCAGAGATAAAAAGGGAAGGGTGGCTCTGAGGCCATCCCTGTGCTGACTGTCATAACCCTTTTGTAGTTCCAGGGAAGGTGGTATGTTGTAGGTGTGGCAGAGAACACAATTCAAGATGCAAGCCAAAGACAGCTTAAAATGTACAGTGTCACCTATGAGCTGAAAGATGATCACAGCTACAACGTAACCACCAGAGTGCTCAGGTAAAGCCACAAGAAGTGGATCTGTATCACAGCGGAGGAGTGACTAAGAGACACAGTCACTCATCTCAACACTCTTCCTCCAATCATTCTTCCTCATTCCCTGCCATCAGCAAACACAGCCACACTCAGTAGAAATAGGACAGAGAACTGGCTATCTAGAGGGGAAGAGAAGATATAGGTTCCACTCAGATTTCCACCAAGACCACCATCTAGGGCTGGGATGGAAGTGACCTTAAAGGAGCCTGTGATACATTCAGGCCAGTCCAGGAAAGTGAAGTGACAGGGCTACAGATGTGATGGTAGCCTGGGCAACTTGGAAAGAACTAAAAGAAATAAGCACGTGAACCCCGAAGTCAGAAAGCCTCACCTTAGAAGGGGGGGTAGCCAGTGAAAAGTTAAGAGTGAAATGACCAGGGGCAGGTGAGGCACAAGACTTTCATAGTGTGCTGGAGATTGGGGCTAGGATGAACTGTTTGGAGGTGGGTGTCCCCTTTCCTGTCCAAGTTTAAGCCTATGTCACATTCCAGCAAATAAACCAGCCATAGTGCAGCCCTGAGCAGGAGCTGATGAGCACCCAAGAGTGAGCTGCTCCCCTGTAGGGTCTTTAGCAGGGCCTGGAGCTCCTCGAGGGCCAGGATCTTGGCACATCTGTAGCAAGGAGGTGAGGAGGAACATGGGTGGAAGTCCAGGCTGTCTAATACAAAAAAGGCAAGGGCAGGAAAAATAAGAAGTTGGACAGGGAAGCCTGGCTCATCCACCTGCCCTACATTTTATCCCTGCTCATGGAGTGGTTTGAAGCTGTAGAATATGAAGATGGAGGGTGCCAAGGAATGTAGGTTTTGGGGTTTGGCCCTTGGGTGCAGAGATAGGTTAGATGCAAGGGAGATGTCAGGTGTGGCTCAAGCACTAGGTCAGAGCTTTGCATAGAATACACTACAAGCTCAGGAAACCTTCCAGGGGAGATGGGAAAGAGAAGACATAGCATAAGAGCAGGGGTCAGTCCCTGGAGTCTGTATGTGGGAGAAGCTGTCTCAGGAGGAACCAGAGAAGACAGTGTGTGTTGGATGGGGAAGGGGGAGTAGCCAGTGAAAGGTTAAGAATGAAATAACCAGGACCAGGGCAAGGGGCAAGGGAGGCAAAAGACTTTCATGGTTTGGTGGAGACTTGGGCGGGGATGAACTGTTTGAAGGTGGGTGTCTCCTTTCCTATCCAAGGAGTTTAAGCCTATGTCATTTAGGTTAAGTTTAAGCTTAACCTCTGTCATTTCTCTCTCCCAGAGAGGTAAAAGGCAGGGGCAAGTTTTGTGATTACTGGACCAGAACTGTTGTCCCCGATGTCCATCCTGGCCAGTTCACCCTGGGCAACATTACACGTAAGTTCTAAGTGGTAGGGGGGGTCCTAAGGTTAGTTTTTGGGGGCAGATTCCTCAGAGGAAGGCATAGGCCTCCCTGGTAATTCACCCATGTGCTGTTCTACTGGGAGACTTTCCTGACTGTCAAAATGGAAGGGGCATCTCCCTATCATGTAGAGCAGAGACGACCCTCACCATCCACATTGCAGTTTATGTTGGAACACAGAGTTACATCATGAGAGTGGCCATCACCAACTACAATCAGGCAGCAATTGTGTACTTTGAGAAGGTGTTCCAAAATAAAGTGTTCTTCAAGGTCACCCTCTATGGTGAGTCCTTTTCTTATCCACTCTTTGGGGGCTGAGCAATTTTCCCCAAGACCCCAAAGTCTCTTCAAGTTTGAGAACCCTCAGGATGGAGTCCATTTCACAGACCTTCCATAGGAAAGGAGTCTAAGGCCTCCTGAGTTCAATCCCCAGTTCTGAAAAAAAAAAAAAAAAAAAAAAAAAAGATAAAGAGTATTTATGGAGTGAGACCGGTTTTGTAATGCATGCCTGCCATCCTAGCATGTGGGAGCCCAATCCAGGAGGTTTGTAAATTTAAAGCCAGCCCAAACTACATAGAAAAGCCCCATCTCAAAAATTTTTCAAAAAAGTTACAAAGTGCCTTTCTTGGTCACTCATTGGCAATCTTGGCTACAGAAAGAACCAAGGAGTTGAACCCTACAATGAAGAAATATTTCATCAGCTTTGCAAAAGATGTGGGCTTCACCGAGAAGAACATCCTCTTTACTGCCCCCAATGGTAAGAACCACCTGGGAGAGAGGAAGAGAATGTGGTATTATCCAGGTTGATGGTGCTTCCCTGGGGAAAGAGGACAGGACAGATTTAATCCCCTACGCCCATCACTGGGAAGTTAACGGTGACAATCTGGGGTCTGTGAGTCCCCAGGGACCCTGACCCTAGTGCACTCCCTGGAAGTTTTGCCAAGGGTGCCCGATGACAAGGTCTGGCCCAGGTATATGTTTCCCTATCATTGTTGACTTGAGCAACCTCTTCTCCATAACTTGGTTCATGGTGTCCTGAACCAACTCCTGTCTATACTTTGAGTCGTATACCATGGGCCAGCCTCTTGCCATACATTTTGCTCCGCTTACCTGTCCATCTTTCCCTTCCCCATCACTTGCTCACTCCTGACATAAGAGATGTCCATTGTTTCAAGTGGTCTGTACTGGGCAGGGGATTCAGGCAAGGTCACTTGGGATCACTGCCTGGGAAGTTGACAGGACTCTTTAGGTATATGGGCAGAAGACCTTGGTTCAGAGCCACTGGGAGGCCCAGGCCCCCAGGGGATCTAACTCCCAGATACTGAACTGAGGAAACCCACAGAGGCCCTGCATCTTGGCCAGGCTGCACCTTCATAACTAAGAGCAGTACAATGGATCCTAGAAACTTGAAAACATACACACACACACACACACACACACACACACACACAAATGCACACACACACCTGTTACTGCTCTGATGTTCCTTCTCCTTCTCTTCCACAGATCAATGCATTGATTACTGAACAGGAAGTAAGTCTGGCTGGGTAGGGACTGGTGGGAGATCAGGAGATAGGAGTAGGCTGGGGGTCGTGGGGCTGCCTTTGCTCCCCCCATCTCCCAAACCTGAATCTGGGTCATCCTTACTCTACTACCCCTTCTCAGGTGCCTCCTGTGTGAAGAGACTCCTGATCTTCTTGTCACCTCTGTTCAAGGTATCGTCTGGCTGCCCAGCAGCCACAATGTCAGTGGGAGAGTTGGCAGACACTACTTATAGTGCATCGCTGTGCAATCATCATCCCCAATTCCACCCGCCCCATGGAGCCCCTGTTTTGCTAAATAAACACATCCAACCAAGTTTCCAGGTCTGTGCTTCTTGTTCCCTGGCCCATGAGGAGGGCAAGGGACAAAGTTGGGCCCATACCACCATCACTTTCAGAGTCTTCTGTCCCCTGAACTGAACCTTAAAGTAACCCAGTTACTTTGAAGAGGAAAAAATATCTGGGAGAGGACCTGAAGGCCAGAAGGGAAATAGAATGTGTTCTCAAAAACGACAGAGTGCACAGTTCCTACCTTTAGACCTTAACCAGGGAGAATATCAGCTAAGGTGTTGCAGGCTTCTATCTTATAGAACCACAGTAAGTCCTCTATAAACCACAAAGATCACCTACTTTCAAACAATGAAGCCATGTCCCAGGATGCATATGCTTTAGAATAGCCTAAACAAATGAAAGTGGCCCCAACTCAATTGTACTTAATCATGCCATTTACATTCTGGTGTTATGTCATTCTTGATGGGCTTTGGACACTGTGGTCACCAGAAGCCAGATACCCATGTAGCAAGGAAGCAGATACTCACTTCCTTGGTCTTTGGTCAATGAAGAATTCAGTTAAGACATATAGGTCATGGAGAAGGTTAGTAGAATTTATTATAAATTCATTGATTGACCAAGAGATGCTGCAGAGGGAGATCTGGGGGATAGTACCCAAAGATCCACTAGCTTCCCAAGGGGACAGAAATTTTATGATCCAAGCCTGTCCCTTAAGCTCCCCTTTGGGCTTCTGATCTGATTTCTTATGTTGGCACAAGCAAGGCAGCTTCCTATTGTCCCTCACTCCACCTGCACTTTTCAGGATCAAATTGTCAGGACACAAATGGCACCTCATGGCTGGAGGCATGAGTCTCCTATTGCCACTGTAACAAGTTACCACAAGCCACCAGCTTAAAACAGCATCTGTATTTTCCCTCCTAGCTCTGAAGGGCAAAGTTTGAATCAGTGGCACTAAAAGCAGAAAGGTTCATTATGTTCCTGAGGGTACACAAAGGAGAATCAACTTCCAAATCTCCTCCAGATTATGAAGCTTCCTTCTACACATTTGTTGTCTTCCTCCATCCCCTTTCTTCAAAGATACAGTGTAGCATCACAGAATCCTCACATTAGGGCTAGGATAGTCAGTTGGCTTGAAGTAGACACCTTGCTCTGAAATTCTTTGGGCACTAATTCTGTAGTACCCACTGTCATCTCTCCATCTAGATTAGGGAGAATTAAGTGGGGTTGTTCAAGAGCAAATCCCTAAGTTTTGAGTTTCATCTTACTTCCTCCCTCCTGTCATCACCTAGGACACATACCAGGGCCACACCCATTAGAACCTACTCTTTAAGACATCCAAAAGGAGTCCAGGGCACTGTTACAGGCATATGACCTCATTACTGCCATAGTTACTGAGTCCTAGCAAGTAAAATTCTATTTCCTTGGATGTGGATCTGGCTCTGGATCCCTGGCTGGAGTCAAGCCTCTGGGTTCCATCTAAGAATGAGCTTGCTGGTGTGGTGATTTTGGGTAGGTCTCCTTTTCCCAGAAGATACAGGCAATGGAGTATGATAACAATTGGGTCACCTTTACCTGATGACTTCTTTGGGAGCCAGACACAAGGAACCATGCAGCCTGGGTCAAGGACAACCCTGTCTGCTACAGCACTCACCAGAGGGTGATTCCAAGTTCTTTCCTTTAGGAGTTTGACTCAGACCTGGAGGCGCTTCAGAAAAGCTAGAGATGGAGGAACCTCACACCTCTCTCACACCCCTGCCTAGTTATCAATCTCTGCCTCTCACAAACCATCCCTACTTCTCTTGTCTAAGCCTCCATTTTGGGATGATTCCCACCAGTGCATAGATGTAGCCATAGAAAACCCTAAGATAATCCCTGGATACCAGTGAAAGCAGCCTAAGACCAGATAAGGCTGAAGTAGAATCTCTCCTGTAGCTGGAGGAGATGTGCATGTGATAGGTAATGCAGATGAAGGCACTATAAAGATGAGTTTCGGGTATCTAGATGAGGTCTTTAAATCTAAATGTTTGACATTTCTCAGGCAAAGTAAGGACCACAATAGGATGAGAGAGTAGGAGTCCCAGGTTTCTACATTGCTTTCCTAGGATTTCTGGCGCTCACTGTCTTATCAATGGATCCAGAATTCACGCTGCAGCCTTCTAGTCAGGAGATCTAGGAATGGCCATCCCCAGAGACTTGGAACCACAGGCAGTGAGTGGAGTTCCACAAAAGTGTGGGAAGACCTGGCTGGGTTTGAGGGCTCTGATACCAGGATCATGGTCATGGGCAGAGCTGAAGCAGAACTCAAGTTTCCATAATCCTCTCCTTGGGGCAGGATCCTGCCTTCCAGGCCTCTGTTGTCTTACACATTACACCCATTCTTCTTGGCATTCTAGTCACAATTTCCACCTTCAGTTCAGTGCCTAGCTCAGCTCAAGGGTCACTCCACTCCATCACTGTGCTGCACCCACGGTGCCTGAGTCCACAATGCTTGCCTCAGTAGGCACATGGACATGTCTGTGGAGGCTGGTACTGAAAACAAGGGTGAAGATTTCAAAGAAGCAAGTGACCAGAGGACTGATGAGATGACCTTTGCTTTTCTAGGGATATCTTTCCAAGAGGGAAATTCATGCAAGAGGTTGGGACTTGGAGAGAACCAAAGAGCCTCCTTGAACCCACCCCTGCATGGTCCTTAGTTGTTCTGGAAATACCTTGGAGTTGCAGGACAAGTGTAAGAAAACAGGTCCTTGGAAATCACAGCACTGGAGAACAGTAAGTAGGCAATCAGCACTTGTACACAAGTGGAGAAACGGGCAGCTTCAGGGGTGGATGTCTGGAATTTGCTCCACCCATTTGTTTCAGCTGCTAAGAAGCTGGAAGACACCCAAAAAACACAAAAAGTAGCTTTTCCAACTTGGTTTTACAGGCGCAACTGTGCTGGCTCCTTATCTCTTCCGTCACACTGTCAGACCCCTCCCCCCAGCCACCTGGCTTTGCTGATGTGACCTATTTACAAAGTAGTTTCATGCTGTGCAGTACTGTTGAAAGCTCTAGAATCCACTCTTCACTTTCTCCAACCCCAGGTTTGGTTTGGTTGGGTTGGATTTGGTTTGGTTTGGTTTGGTTTGGTTTGGTTTGGTTTGGTTTGGTTTGGTTTGGTTTGGTTTGGTTTGGTTTGGTTTGGTTTGGTTTGGTTTGGTTTGGTTTCTTTTCGTTTCGTTTCATTTGGTTTTCAGACAAGGACATCCAGTGTAGTTCATAGATTTGAGCACACTACGTAGCTAGAACTGCCACTGAACTCTGTCGTCTTCCTCCCTCAGCTCTCAAGCCTGCTAGGATTACAAGCTTCTGCCACCATCACCCACTTCAAACGCAGTTTTCCCATTTGAGATAAAAGGAATAATTTTTTTTTACATTTATTTTTAATTTTATTAAAATACAAATGTCAGTCAGACAGTTTCAAGACACCTTAACCATACAGAGTTGATGAATTAATACATTGCAAACTGTTTTCATAACGTTTTGGTATTGTACAAGGTGCATACATGATATTATATTTACAGATATTACTTTATCAGATATCTCTTATCAGTGATAGATTTTTATAAATCATCTCTGAATGTTCTCAAAGAAGTCCAAGATGACCAAACTGAATGTTTTCAAAATTAAATCTGAATGCATAGCCCTACAACTATGTATAGATCACTGTAATAATACATTTCACTATAATGCATTGAGAATTTCTCTTTATGTGTATGTTAAAAAATCTAAATTTTTACATGTTTTACATGTTTTCTCATTTGTTTCATTCAAATAAACTTTGTTTCACAGACGGTATATTTTGAGTTGAGTATTAGTACTTGAATACACTAGAAAGAAACGAGCTTATTGACTATTAAGCACAAGTCATAACTAAGCTGGGTGAAGTTCTGGATTTCCATCCAGTAATTTTTATAATTGTTAATTGACTTTAAATTGTGATAATTTGTCCTAAAGTTACCAAGTGATAGAAATAAATAACAGATGAAATTAGAATCTTGTATGTGTACCTGTATCTGTAATGAAATGCTAATTATATTAATATACATAGATTAATTTATAGCCATATTTGATGCACCAATATTTCCCTTTGCGCAGAATTATGTAAGCACTTGGATTATAAGGACAACCACTCCACTTGAAGGTGTTCTACTAAACTGTTACTGTTATTTTGTTCCAAATCAGAAATAAATTTCTTAGAAAAGCAGAATTAGATAAAGCAACTAGAGAAAGCTTTTTTCGTTACTTTATTGATAAATGTATCAAGGCTCAAATATAATTTATTTATCTTTATTAGACTATTTGTCATGAAAGTCTCTTAAAGTTTCAGGTAGATTACCAAGAATAATTAACCATCCACAGAGTACTGATACTGCTTTAATTATGAGAGTAATACTTTGTATGTATCAATTAGTTTCAATTTGAAGTGGTGTTAACCGCATAGTTGAGCAATTTTTTTAAAATACACAATCAATTTTTCTTTTATTTTTAGTGGAACCAGGAATTGAACTCAGGCCATTATGCTTGCCAGGAAAGCCCTTGTTCCACTGAGCCATCTCCCAGGCCCCATTGAGCCATCTTCCCGGCCCCCTAAATGTTGATAAGGTATACCAACTAAAGAAAGACAGTCTCAGAAATAGGTTATAATGTGTCTTCATTCACCTTGTTTACCAGGCTTCGAACTACTCAAATTGTGGCTATTCTCAAAATGATCAAGAAAGGGGATCATTTTTCACCATTCAGATGTAGAGGTAGCTGTGACAGAAAACTAAAGCTACTTGGGAAACAACACTTAAAGAAGTACTTCAAACAATAGCAAGGGACAGAAAGGGAGAAAACAGGTAAAGAAGGGACTTCAGGGAAGTGCGAACGGGCCCTGCGTTCTTGGAGGCTACTGAGGGTTTTGACTGCAATATCTTTTTGAAAGAGACGGCTGCCTGCAACAAAAAGAGGTGGAGGACTCTGCAAACATGTCCCTTTGCCTGGTAACTAATGAAAAATAAGATGGGAGGGCCGGGGAGATGGCTCAGTGGAATAAGCACTTCCCTGGCAAGCGCAAGGGCCTAAATTCAATCCCCGGTTCTGCAAAGAAAAAGAAAGAAAGAAAAAAAGAAGATGGGCTGGGAAGATGGCTCAGTGAAATAAATGCTTCCCTGGCAAGTACAAGGACCTGAGTTCAATTCTGGTTCCACCAAAAGAAAAAAGAAAAAAGAAAAGAAACCAGGTGTAACCCCTCTACTCAGGAGGCTGAGGCAAGAGGATCACTGTGAGTTCAAGGCCAGCCTGGACTACATAACAAGATGCTGTCTCAAAATCCCTCACCCCTCCAAAAAAAAAAAAAAAAAG
>PVKA01035232.1:0-22798 GCA_004027165.1 Ctenomys sociabilis
ACTCTGTTACTGGATAGAGACTATCCCTGCCCCCAAGCCTCATGTATTAAGAAGCTGGACTTTTGGAAGGTGATCAGATCATAGGAAAGCTGCATTTGTCCCTGAAGCATCCGTGGCTGGCTTGACTTTAAGCAGTGGGGCTGGTGGGAAGACTGGGGACAGGGCCTGCCAGGGCATTCCCCCCCCACACACACATCTCCCTGCATGCCCTGCATCTGCTCCCCTCAATGTGAGCAGCCTTCCTCACCTAGACCCTTCTCCTTGACCTGTTTACCCAGGAGCAAGCCAACCATGAGTAAAACCATGAACCTGGAAAACTTTGCTTCCCTGAAGTTGTGAATGTCAGGTACTGGGTCCCAGTAACTATGATGTCTTTGCATTTTGCTGATTTTGCTATGCTTTCTTTTATTTCATAAATTACAATTATGAGCAGCTATGTTTGAGGCCTGCAATTCATCATAGCAAACCAGGGTATACTGGAGTCCGCCAGCCCTTGTGACAAGTAGAACCAAGATGTTGGGGCAGGACCTCTTGCCTTGCAAGAGCTAATGAGGGTGACTGGCAGCAATAGCATTGATGAGGATACTAATGACAGCAATAAGAAAAAATAGATGTAATGAAAATAATGGAGAGTATATTGAGTTGAATATCACTCCCCCAAACTCCAAGGCCATCTGGAATGTATGAATATGACTATATTTATTTGGATATGTAACTAGTTTGGGGATGTAACTAGTTAAGGATTTCACCCTGAGCCAGGAGTGCATCATCAATGCAAAGACTATTGGCCTTAATAGAGGGGAAAGGACAGAGATAAATGGACAGGACAGTGTGAAGACAGAGCAGAGCCTGCAGTGGCAGAGGTCTAAGCCAAAGCCTAAAGAGTTCCTAGGAGTCCCATGAAGAGGAAAGAGGCAAAGAAGAACTTACGCAGAGACCTCACAAGCTCTGCATCTGCTGACACCTCTATTTCTGCCCTCTGCCCTCCAGAACTATAAGAGAACATATTTCTAATGCTCAAAGCCATCCAGTTGGTGATCATTTGTTCTGGAAACCTTAGGAAACTAATGCAGTGATTTTGGGAAATCAGATACTAATGCAATATTTTTGTGTCTTGTCTTCCAGTTAAATGTTTATCCATTTGGAGTTACAAGGTCATTTCTCTCTCTCTCTCTCTCTCTCTCTCTCTCTCTCTCTCTCTCTCTCTCTCTCTGTCTGTGTGTGTGTGTGTGTCTCCATGTGTGTCCTTTTCTCCATGTGTCTGTGTTTTTTGAGACAGGGTCTTTCTGTGCCATTCAGGCTGGTCTTGAGCTTACTTTATAGCCCAGGCTGGCCTCAAATTCACAACCCTCCTGCCTCAGTCTCCCGAGTGCTGAGATGACAGCTGTGTACCACCATGCCCAGCCCATTCTTTTTAAGAAGTAAAATTAATCTAAAGCAGGAGACAACTATTCATAATGACCTGTTTGAAATTGTTCACTCACTCAATCCAGTGATGAAAACTAATAAATCAGACATATAAGTTTAAATGGTTTCTTTTATATGAGAAATTCATTTTTTAATAATTTTATTGAGAAACAAATAATAATGAGTCAGTTTCAAAACGATTAGTAGGACAGTTTCAATAAGAAATACATTGCATATTGTTGTCTTCATAGTGGTTATTTGTTGTACCAGATGCAGACATGATATCCTGTCCACAAACACTATTAGAACAAATTTTTTATTCATTGAATTCAGAGAAAGTAGCTGTATATCTATCCTAAATATTTTGAATATACAGATACAAAACAGTCATTCATTTGTATCCCCTTTTTTTGTTTAGTTTTATCAGAGAAGGGTATTTCATTGTCATTTAAATATTGTACATGTGTGAATTCAACAAAATATTCCAATATACTCCAGCAGTCCATAATAGTAGTGGGTAATCCTTAGGACTGGAAATGTCAGAAGTTGTTGACTTGAGGGATTTACAGCTCAGCCTGTTAATATGGCTTTACTTTCATATGGTCACCAAATAAATTATTTCTGGAAAAGAAATATCGCTTTACTTTTTATACCTCGTTTTTATACTTTTCTGCTGAATGGTTAAGACCAAGATAAAGCAAGACCTACATAACAAGAAATGTAACTTTTGTATCTGATAAGGTCAGTCATGTACCCTCAGGATGTATCCTGTAATCCTGTACCACATTTATAGATCCTTTGTCAGTGTCAGCCATGTGGATGAGTCACAGCCATTGCTTGACCAATTTGCTCTCTGTGAAAGCCTGAGAGAATGTTTTCTCTCCATGTAAGTCTCCTTAGGCACACTCTGCATCATCAATCACATTCTTCTGTAGCCCCATAATCTCCTTGATCAGAAAATTTGGGATACATCTGAGTTACATGATGTTATAATAATAAATGAAAACAAACAAGAAAAAAGTCACAGGACTGTCCTGCTACAATGCTGCATATGGTTAGATTTCTAAATATCTGTGTAAAAATATGTAATTTTTATTCATATTTTAATTTTTTTATTCTTTTATTCTTTTTCTTCATATTCTATAGGAACTTAAAGTTTAACATACCAATACTTGATGGAAAATACCTGTTCCATGTTATGTCTAAGATGTTTGATATTTAGACAGATAGGTTAAACCCAACTGCATATATTTTAGAGTAATAATAAGTTTCTTTTCTAGAGGGTTAACAACGTAAGTTTGCAGACCAAAAATTAGAGAAAAAGAAGGGCTGCAAGGACAGCCAATATTTTGGCCCTAGCCTTTCAAGGTCAGTGAAGACTCAGGACATAGGAGAAACTCAAAATATAAATAAATGAAAGAGCAAAGGAAACAAGAACTTAGATCGTCCACAGAGGCAAGGGGACCAAGAGATGGAGAAGGGGATGGAAAAGATGATAAAGGAACTGGTGTGTTATGTTTTGCACATGGCCCAGACCCTCATGGTGAATGTAGTCACTGTGTACTACAGACATGCACAGATAACAGTTCAGAAATAAAACAAAATAAATACTCCAAAAAGGCCCTTATCTTAGCACTTCCAAAAATTATCTAAAGTTATTTCCTTTAATTTTTGTTGTTGTTGTTTTTTGTTTGTTTATATCAATAAATGGGAATTAAACCAAGGAGCCCTGAGCTGTGTCACCAGCTCTTTTTATTTTTTTGTGACCCAGGCTGGACTCAGACTTGAGATCCTTTCAGTCCAGCCTCCTGAATAGCTGGGATTATAGGCCACTAATCCCAACTAACTTTCATTCTTGTAAGACGGTAAAATCATGTCATGGCTTTTATATTTCAGCAAAGAAGGACAAGCAAGTTCCTTGTCTTCACTAATCAATTCGTGTTTATCAGCAAAGCAATACATTGTGGGTGCCAAATTAAGTGTTGAATGAATAAAAAAGTTGTGCTGATCTACTTATAACATGTTATTTGATAAATATTAGTTTTTAAGCCAGAGCTATAGCACTTATTCTTAGTTGAATATATATTCTTAGTTGAATAAATTCCATATTTTATATATCCAGCATATATTCAACAAAGAGCATATACCTTTCAATTTTTTAACGTTTCAAATATTATTAATTCTCAATTCCTTTGTCCTGTGGAATTCTAAAATCAGGGCAGCAAAGGAGCTACTTCAATGTTGACGCGTGGGATGTCACAGATGGTGTTCAACATAATGATAGCTTGCAGAATAATTGTGTTTACTCACCCTCTCATGAGAGCTTAGGAAATTGAAGTGAACCACTAGTGCTGTTTGCGTGAGAGCTCCACGTACCCAAACAGCCATGTGGCTGACAAGTAGGTCAGGGTTTCTGTCAGCATATCTGAAAAGATTACACTAATTATGATGACTTCTCTTTCAAATTGTTTTGCATGAATTTAAAAATGGATTTCAGGGAGTAAAAAGTTTCTTGCTATCATACTTCATAAATAGTGGCATTTGGTGGTGTTCATAGATTCTCAAATCAAAACTCAAGTTTTTATACTCCTGCCCTTTCAGTTGATCACTTTTAACCTATTCCTAAAATACTTCCATCTGTCTTTTTAGACTTTCGAGCAATGTTTTTTCCTGTACTGGTATAATCCATCTATGTGTTCCTGCTCGGTATAAGATCCTATGACATGTGGGAAACCCTTCTGTTCCAGTTTGGTTTGGCTTGATTTTCTTGGGACTAAACCCAGGCTACCCTTGCTTCTTCTGGCCAGTTGCTGACCAAGCATCAGTGCTACTACCCACCAAAATACTGCTTACTGAAGATTCATGAAAAAGTTATTTATCTACATACTTAGAAACCTCCTTTCAATAAATCAGCTTACAATAGATGATCTTCGGGGTCCTTCTGTTCTGAAATCTATCACTTCAGTGGAGCATCATTAAGTGCTTTTGTGTTTACATTACAGTGTTGCATTGATAATAGGTTTAAGTTCAGCTTAGCTGTATCTTTGGGGTTTGTTTGTTTATGTATTTGGTACAGGGTCTCACTATGCAGCTCGGACTCATGGTGATCCTCCTGTTTTCAGCCTCCCCAGTGCTGGGATTACAGGCATGTGCCACTACACCCAGACTTCGTAACCGGCTCAGTGCACCCCTGGGACAGGGATCAAACCCTGGTCTCTAAGCTTGCCAAAGCAGATTCTTAGTCTGCTGAACTATCTCACTGCCCTTAGCTGTATCTTTGTATCAGTTGAAGAAAAAATTTGTAGTCATGTGGATCTGATTCTCCAGACTATGGAAGAAAAAATTCATAGGGTATTTTGATCATTTTTGCTTCAAGGTAAACCTATTTTAACCTGTGTATTCTTGATATCTAAAAGAGTGGTCCTCAGCCAAGGGCAGTTTTGCCCGCCCAGAGCTCTTGTGACCTTGTCTGGGGCATTTTTGCTTGACACCACTGTGGTAACCAGCACTGGAGGGGAGAGGCCAGGGTTGCTCCTAAACAGCCTGAAATGCACACAACTCCATCCTCCAGAAAGAATTCCCAAGCCCAAAAATGTCCAAGGTGCACAGTGAGAGACCTTGTGTAAGGCCCTTCCTACTCACCAGCATGGCACTGGGGACATCACCAGTGATTGCCTTCATCTTAATCCTAAATTTATTCTTCCATAGTCTGGAGAATCAGATGCACATGACATTAATATTTTAGTTTTTTAGAACAAGGTAGAGGAAAAATGTGTTTATTTAGATGCGTGTAGAATTAGGAAGTAATTAATTTTATCCAGAAAAAAACTTAGAATAATTTTTTTTTTTTGTTTTTTTTTGTCTTTTTGAGACAGGGTTTCACTATGCGGTTCAGGCTGGCCTTAAACTCACTTTGTAGCTCAGGCTGGTCTCGAACTCACAACAATCCTCCTGCCTCAGCCTCCCGAGTGCTGGGATTACAGGCATGTGCCACCACGCCCGGCTTTTTTTTGTATTTTTAGGGAATGGTCTACAGGGTGCTCAGGGTCTCACTATCAGATAGGACTCATAGTGATTCTCCTGTTTATAGCCTAACAAGAGCTGGGATTACAGGTGCACACCACCACACCCAGTCTCAATTGCCATCTCAGTGCGCCCCCGGGGTGGGGCCAGCATGGCAGGCCCATGGATCAAAAGCCCAGGCCTTGCACCTGCTTGCAGGTGCTTTAATCAGCTGAGCAATTTAGCTGGCCCAAAATGAGAATAATTTAATAAGGAAGTTTAACATTAAATAGTATTCCTTATAATACTAAGACTAAAAGATGATGATTACTTAAGTTACAAAGATAAATGCAAACTGAGGAGATAGCTCAGTAGAATAAGCTCTTGCCTGGCAAATTCAGGGTCCTGAATTCAATCCCCAGTACTGAAAAAAAAAAAAAAAAAAAAAAAAAAAGATAAAGGCAGGCATCTGCAATATCTGTTCAACTAATATTTACTGAGCCAGCTGCTATAGTTTGGAGGCCATCTTAGGGTACACAGAACACATGCAGGGCTGAGGAGAGATGGCTTAGTGAAGTAAGCTCTTCCCTGGCAAGCTCAAGAGCCTGAGTTTAATACCTGGTTACACACAGATACACACACACGCACACACACACACACACACACACACAAAGAACACAGAACGCTCCAGTGTCATCAACTTACCTTCTAATCCTCTCAGAGAGAAGTGGAGCTGTTGCCTTGTTTCTTCTAGCTGAAAGTGTCAAACCTCAAATCAAGTCCTCCATCCCTGCATCTCACCATGATAATTATATATATTCTCTGCTTGAAAGTGGGATGTTTTTCTAAGCCAAGTCACGACAGGCAATTCTGAATCCTGTGAGACAAGTGAGGAATAAAGGCCTAGTTCCAGGAAAAGAATCCTGCAGGCAAAACAGAGCCGGAGCCTCTCGGCAAGCAGCAAAAAGAAGCAAACCCAGGGCTGCTCCCAGGACACTCCCTGGCTCCTAGCCTCCCACCCCACCCCACCCCCAGCTGCTGCCCCCAAGCATGACCCAAGTGAGGAAGATGAGCACATGGAGCTCAGCTCCAACTGTAGAGCGTTCCACAGCCTCTCATCCTGCACCCTGATGGTCCTTGCTTCTCCCATCTGTCCCACTATTATTTTATAACCTAAAGTACTGTATATTTTCCTCCATAATAAGAGTTTATCTTTTTAACACTTTTATTGATGATATTAATCTTTTGTTTTATTCATTCATTCATTTAGTACAGGGTCCCTGCCAGCATGGCATGTGGTATTGGGTATGGAACCTGTGTCCTTGCGCTTACCAGACAGTGCTAGACTGCCAAGGTTTCTCCCCAGTGCAAGAGTTGGTTTTATTCTTATCATTATAATGAAAGAAAATGCAAAGGAATATGCCATTGCTTTAGCCAGTTTGACTTTGGGATAGCCTTATTTTCTTAGAACTCTCCACTTTATTATCTTTCTTGAAATATAGCATGCAAGACAGCATATGCTATTCTCAGTACATTCTCAACATAAATTTTATGATAGTGGATGAATCTGAGATTTTGGTTTTCATTTGTTTTTGGTTCTCCAGAACCCTAATGACTAGCAAGTTCTCAGCTAAAGCAGCCCTGGAGATACCTTCAGATTGCTGTCAACCATAACTCTTATGTTACTTTCTCAAAATATGTGATACTTCTGAGACTACAGTGGAATTACAGTTCTTGATTTTTTTTTTCCATTTAGCTGCTAAAGTTTAATACAGGTTTAGCTGTGTGTCATGACATTTATCTCCTTTTTGTGGTACAGGATCTCACTACGCAGCAGCTCAGACTCATAGCGATCCTCCAGTTTTCAGCCTCCCCAGCACTGGAATTACAGGTTTGCACCACCATATCCAGACTCAGTGGCTGGCTCAGCGCACTCCAGGGTGGGGCAAGTGTAGCATATGGTACAGGGATCAAACCCTGGTCCCTGCGCTTGCCTAAGCAGGTGCTTAGTCTACTGAGTTATCTTGCCTTATCTCCTATTTTTGCTCCTTAAAATTGTGTTATAATTTTATAGACAGCACTTTTTTCTCTTTTTTTAATTATATATATTTTTTCCTTTTCTTCCTTTTGTTTTTGTAACAGGATCAAACTTAGGACCTTGCACTTTGCCACGCAGACACTTACGCTGCTGAGCCATCTTCCCAGCAAAACTCCTTTTTTTTTTTTCTTTTTTTTTTAATGTATTTAGTACAGGGTGTAGAGGGTCTCACTATGTAGATTAGACTTATAGTGATCCTCTTGTTTTCAGCCTCCCAAGCACTGGGATTACAGGTATGAACCACCATTCCCAGTCTCAGTTGCCATCTCAGCACGCCCCAGGGGCAGGGCCCACTGGGGATCAAACCTGATTGCTGGACCCTTCTTTCTTGATGGTCTATGTTTAATAACATTGTAAATTTGATGAACTCCATAGAAGATTAGTAGGCTCAGATGGAATCAGTGATGAATTTTTTTTTTTTTTTACTTTTAAGCACACTATATTTTGACTAGTTCTTGTATATGTTGAGCATTTAAGTAACATATATTAATTCATAGAAAGTAGTGTTCCAACTTGAATTTGCCTGGATCGGCATGATTCATTCAATTAAAGTAGACTATTTTATGAATGGTCACATGTACAGAAGATGATTGTCTTATACATTAAAAAGCACATGTGTTTCTCATAACTTTCAAGAGAAAACATTCCATAGTCATGAGGTGAATTCCTTTTCCTATTACAGAGTTGTGATGCTGATACAGAAATGTGAGTAGGGAAGATCTCCATAGAACTGCAAAAATGTGAATTGGCTAAATTATCTTTGTGAGTCTTAGGAAGCTAAAGATTTGTCTAGGCTCCTGCTCCATGTAGAAAGAAAACTGTCGCTTTCTCACAATCAATTTAATGTGTAAGTTATTGCAAATGTAACTGCTACAGTCCATGTTCATTGCGTGTTACCTGTGGACAGTCTGTGTCCAGTGTGGGGGCAGAACGTGGCACACTGGCACAGAAAACCCATAGGACAGTGGCATATGCACATGTTTTTGCAATAGTTAATGAATACTGTGTCAGGCGATTTTATTTTTTCTTTGTATTACTGAGGGGAAAATCACAAGTGATCTCACCAGGCAAAGAGAAGGCCATATTTGAAACCCAGCCATCATGATAAATCTAGGCCAAAGTTAACTTGAGCCATTTCACCTTTAAAATGACCTGGGTTGAAAGAATCCTAGCAAGGCAGAATAAATTCATAGGGAGAGGCATAAACTTGCTACCACAAAGGTGCCACAAAATCGCATTTACCGCTGCTACAGCAGAAGCCCCAGCCACGTGCGTGCAGTACTGCTGTCCTCCACAGTGAGAAGGTCTTCCCTTGAGTTGGTCTAGAGTCACTCTTTGCCAGGCCTGGTGGCCCAAACTTGAAATCCCAGCACTCAGGAGGCTGAGGCAGGAGGATTGCTGGTAGTTCAAGGCCAGCCTGGGCTACATAGTTAATCCAAAGCCAACCTGGGCTAGTGAGACCCTGTCTCAAAAAAGACAAAAAAAAAAAAGATTCACTCCTAACTACCTCATGGGACACACTGGGTCCTCACGTCAGGCAGCACAGTCAAGACAATGATTTTCTCTTGAGTTTGTCCAGACTAGTTATGCTTTAGGTCCAGCTTGCTTCTTATAATGATCCCTCAGCCATGTTTTTCCACCTGTAAAACTCCTAGGCTGACAAGAGAGCACTGTGGTCCCTGGACAGCCCATGTCAGTCTCCATGTGCTGGTCAAACTCCCTGAGTTCTATCTGAAATACTGCTGGTGTAATGAACCCCTAAAATCCCACATTTATTTATTTATTTATTTATTTATTTATTTATTTATTTATTTATTTGCATCTTTTGTGGTTTTATTGAACACAAAAATAAACATGCACATAGGCCATCTACTCATTTTCTTCGCTGCGCAGCCTGGCATTGGGATTGGTGACTCGGATGGCTAGCTGGGCTGCTCTTTCCACGATGGCCTTGTGGTTTTTAGAGGAAACATTGTGAGCAATTTCTGCACATTAAGACTTGTTGCACATCAGCAGCACCTCCAGCTCCTTAACATTGTGCACCAGGAACTTCCGGAAGCCACTAGGAAGCATGTGCTTTGTCTTTTTGTTACTTCCATAACCTATGTTGGGCATCAAAATCTGGCCCTTGAACCTCCTCTGTACCCTGTTGTCGATGCCTCTGGGTTTCCGCCAGTTGCGCTTAATTTTGACATATCGGTCTGACTGGTGCCGGATGAACTTCTTGGTCCTCTTTTTGACAATCTTGGGCTTCACGAGAGGTCTGAGGGCTGCCATGATGCCAAGTAGGAGATGGCTGCCACCTTCGTAGGCAGCGCCGAGGAAGAGCAAAATCCCACATTTAATAGACACATACAATTAGATCTCAGCACACTGAAGCACAAGACTGAGAAACTCATGTTATCCTGTAGGAGAAGATGCTCCCCACCCCATCAGTATACTTTACTTTCTTTGTTGGCCAGGTAATAAATAGTTCCTGTTCCTGTTTCAGTTGCTTCTGTCTCACAAATGGCTGGTCTCTGGGATGGACATTGTATGAACCAGCCCCCAATGGACAAGCCACTGTGCCTCTGTGCTTCCTGCCTGCTTATCCCACTGAATCCCAGACCACCAGAAGTCAGGGCCTGGTATGGTGGGAATCTTCCTGGTCAGTGCTGTTGATACAAATTAACCTGCCTCCAAATCCTAGGTGTTTTTTCGGTGTTTCTGCTTGCTGCTGCAATATTGTTTTCATAGTATGGTGAATTTCACAAAATTTCCTACATCAACATTTCCCATCTGTTAGAATTAATTAGAATGTTAGATATAATTCTGCTAAAATTATAGTTTTTCCTATTTTTATCAAAATATATTGGAAGATATTTTTATTATGACTGCTTCTGGTTCTCTACCTCCCTTCAGCAGATAGAAAAGAAGAATGTTATGTTTTGGCTCATCCTGTGTGAACCATTAGTTATTTTGTATGGATTGAATTTCTTTTGTTTTAATATAAAATATCCCTTTATTTGTGGTATCCAGATTTTTGTAAGTGTATTGTAAGCTGAGAGGACATCGCACCTCAAGTGAAACGTATAAAAACAAGTTTCTTAGAAACGCAGGCCTGCTTCCTGAACAATTGTCACTCTGCTCAAGTATGATGACCAAGTAGGCTGACTTAGAGAAATTAAATTTAAAAAAGAGAGAAATTAAATTGACTAAATCATCATCACTTACAAATCAGCTAGTAAAACCTCTGTAGTTCATATTAGACAAGAGACTCACATCACCATTTGCTTAGCTTAGATCATGGTTGAAATTGTGCTTCTAATGCAAAAAAAAAAATGGCCAGGCATTGTGGTGCATGCCTGTAATCCCAGCACTTGGGAGACTGAGGCAAGAGGATCACTGTGAGTTCGAGGCCAGTCTGAACTACGTAGTGAGACCCTGTCTCAAATAGGCAGATAGATGATAGATAAATAGATACATAGATAGGCAGATCAACCAGAGCTGGGAACAAGATTAAAACATGGACTTCAAAAGCATGAAGTATACGTAATAGGTAGGATTTTTAACATACAGTATAAAGATTTAGTGATAAAAAATTACACTAGATTTTAATTGAAATGCTGTCTTCTGATAACAAAAAAAGAAAAATGCTAGAAAATCCAGTGCATAAGAAAAAATAGCGAGGATCTGAAACATTTTTGTTAAGTACTTTGCTATAAAAAAAAGTTAACCATTCTATAAGAAACCTATCATAATTTCATCAAATACATAAGCAAATATTCATGTCCTTCACTATATGTCTTTAACTTGCACAGCTCAGTGTTTTCTGTGGCGCTGGGGATCCAGCCCAGGACACTGGGTACACGTGGGCACGCGCAGGCCTGCTCAGCTGCGTCTTGCCCCTGTCACCTTCCAATATGACCATTCCGAACATTGACATGCATGCATCTCACCGTTTTCCATGCTGATTTCCTAGGTGGTCGCTCACTCCGTGTTTAAAACTTTTTGTTGTTGTTTGCAGAACCGGGGGCTGAACTCGGGCCCTTGCGCGTGCCAGGCAAGCGCTCCGCCAGCGTCTCACTTTGGCGCCCTGTTCTCTGGCTCCCGCAGCAACCGTGTGGAGGCGTGGACGCGGGATGTGGCCTTCGCGCTCAGACAGGAAGGCCGGCCTGCGGCGGACCTCGTCCCCGGCGAGTGCCAAGTGCGGGTGATGGACAAGGACTGGAAGAACGTGGACACGGCCGTGGCTTGGCTGCAAACAGAAGGAGCTGGTAGCACGGAGCCATTCGTTCTCTACCTGGGCCTAAATTTACCGCACCCCTACCCTTCGCCGTCCTCGGGAGAAAACTTCGGCTCCTCCACCTTCCGCACCTCTCGCTATTGGCTTGAAAAAGTAAGCGCGTTCTATGCTTTTAAAAGTAGAAGTTTCGTGTCACATGTGCAGCTTATTGCTATTATCTCACTTCATTATCACTGTTAACAAAAATCTGCAAAGTGTGCATATAAACTGGGCCGATCACTTCTTCATTAAAACCATCAGAAGCAGTTTTATAAAGACTAATGTGTTATAACTTGGAATTGAATGTTTTTGTGGATAGTACATCTATGAGAAGAGAAACTGGAAGATATTCTTAGCACGTGCAGTTACAAATGAAAACGAATAGTAAAACATATTTTTGAATCTGGAAAATCTTGAAAACCCTAGAAACACTGAGGATTAATGTGTTTGAAAAAGAAAATAACTGAGTAGAGTATTAGCGCAGTGTTTGTGTCTGTGTGGACCCAGCGTCTTGTCTGTGACTCTACAAATCATCATGCTGTTTTCTGAAGCCGAACGGCTTATGAAACTGTACCTTCCACACTTACAGTACCATGCTCTCTCCTCTCTCTCTCCCTCCGAGTTCTGTCAGAGAACATTTTACCGTTTTCACCATCTCTGGAACACAATGAGGTCGTCATCGCGAGACCTTCCTTCTTCGTGTCAGTCAAGTCTGCCTTAACTTCCTCTATGTTCCTTTGTCTTTGGAGTGGCAGCAGTGTCAGTGTCCCCAGCATTGGCCCCTTCTGCCATAACTTCATGTGTATTTGATTTGAAATTCACTTCCAGCTGTATGACTTTAGTATCTTTACCGTATCCTCATCTTTGTCGGCCATTCCTTTTCTGATTATCCATTTGGTAAACTGGCCATGTCTCGCTCTGGCAGAGACCAAAGCAGCCCAGGCATGTACCTCACTGTGCGCATGCCAGTCACCATACTTTGAAGAACTCCACTGTTAGCCACTGAATTTAATGCACATCTTATTTAATAGTGCTTCATAATCTAAAAAGCTAGCTGCCTAAAGGTGTGAAAAGTTGTAATTCATAAGTTAGAGTTGATAGACTTTACTATCAAGTCTTTGAACCTTCTTTGTGGAGGAAACGTGATTTTAACTAAACCATAGCAATGTGGTTTTTATTTCTTATTTATTTAATTTTTTGTTTTTACGGTACCAGGGATTGAACTCAGGACCCTGCACTTGCCACTCAGGCACTTACTGTACTCTGTCCCAGGCCCCAGCAATGAGATTTAACTAAACTGAAATGTATGCAAATTAGGACCACGTGATCCAAAAACTACCTCTATTTTGGAATGGGTAGCTTTGAAATATGCAGCTTTTAAGGTAACTTAAAATCTCTAATGAGAAACACTCTTCATTGCACCGTATTTTACAGGAAATAATGTCATATCTTGTTCAAAAAATACTAAGTGGCTCCATCTGCAAAATTCATAGTTTGTGAAAAGAGTTAAATAACTCAACTAAATAGTAAATAAATGCTTGGGCTTTTTGGAAATGACATCACTAAAAGGTGTGTATGAATTAAAACTAAAACAATTGTTTTGTCAAAATTTTAAATATATATGTATATAAAAGTTGTAGGCCAGCCAAATAACTCAGCAAACTAAAGCACCAGCTTAGGCAGAGTGCAGCAACTGGAGTTCGATCCCAAACATCCTATGCTAGCCCTGCCCCCAGCAATTGAGACTGGACATGGTGGTACATGCCTGTAATTTCAGCACTTGGGAGGCTGAAAACAAGAGGATCACTATGAATCCAATCTATGTAGTGACACCGGTAGACCCTGCAGACCCTATATTAAATACATTTTTTTAAAAATGTATTTCTTTTTAATAAGTACATGGCTAATTAGATATGGACATTTTTACTAGTGATTTATATCAATATCTTTGTGTGTGTGTGTGTGTGTGTGTGTGTGTGTGTATGTGTGGTACCAAAGATCAAACTCAGGACTTGCACTTGCCAGGCAGGTGTTTATACCACTGATCTATATCCCCGGCCCCTATTTCACTATTTTTTTTTTCTTTTTTTTCCAGAACCAGGGATTGAACTCAGGCCCTTGTGCTTACCAAGGAAGCACTTATTCAACTGAGCCATCTCCCTGGCCCCTTCACTATATTTTAGAGACTCTGCATTTCTAGTTTACTGATTTTGAAGCTTTGTATTGGTCACGTAATTATGTAGTAAAAGACTTGGAGCTGAGTGTGCTGGCACACACCTGTGATCCCAGCACTCACAAGGCTGAGGCAGGAAGATTACCTTGAGTCCAAGGCTAGACTGAACTACAGACAGAGGCCCTGTTGTAAAAAATCAAAGACTAATAATAATAGTAAAATAGTGGGACACTTTTCTGGACACTATGCTGTCTAATATAGCACATATTTCATTGAACTAGATTTTAAAATAATTTTCCCACAACTATCTCAGTATTTACGCAAATACTAGTATTTCCTTTTTGATGTCATTGGAATATAGGTTGAGCATCCTTCTCCAAAATTCCAAAATCTGAAATGCTCCAAACTATAAAAGTTTTGGACATCAAGGTGTTATTATATGTGAAAGTTCTCTACCTAACCATGTAAAAGGTCACAGTCAAAATACAGGTGCACTAAAGATACTGTATAAAAGTTACCTTCTTTTTCTATTTATTTATTTATTTATTTGGTACAGGGCTTTGCTATGCAGCTCTGACTCACAGCGAACCTCCTGTCTCAGCCTCCCCAACAGGCATGAGCCGCCACACCCAGGCCAGCACTTTGGGCCCAGGGTTCCAGGTCCTTGCGCTTGCCAGGCAGGCGCTTGGACCAAGCTACCTCCCCAACCCAAAAGTTATGTTCTGTGTATGCAAGATGCACATGAAAAGTAAAGCCCATCCCTATTGTACCTGTAGGTAGTTAAATAAATCTCAGTAGCTTCTGTTCCCAAATATTTCAAATGAAAGATACTCAACCTTCATTAACAATTTGTTCCAGGCCAGGAAGATAGCTCAGTTGCATAAATGTCTGCCTGGCAAGCACAAGGTGTCTTGAGTTCAATCCCCAGTACCAAAAAAAAAAGTGTTCCTACTTTAAGTATTTTATGTACTTTTTTTCATATTTTCTGATCATTCTTTTTTACCATTCTAAGTAATTAAATATTGTGCAGTTCATAATATGCATTTTTTAAAAGAGGAATACTACCACATTGCTAATGTTAACTACATTTTTTTCTTCCCCTTGTAGGTATCTCATGATGTCATCAAAATCCCCAAGTGGTTGCCTCTGTCAGAAATGCACCCTGTAGATTATTATTCTTCTTACACAAAAAACTGCACTGGGAAGTTTACAGACCAAGAAATTAAGAACATTAGAGCTTTTTATTACGCTATGTGTGCTGAGACAGATGCCATGCTTGGTGGGTGACATAATCAGTAAGCAATTAAATGAAAAAAGTATAATGTTTTTCCAACAAACTGTGCTCCTGCTGATTGGGATTTGCTTGAACATTTCAGAGTACAGTTGATTAGATAGTTTAGGCTTAGAACTGTAGGATTTTTGACAGATAAAAATTGGATAACATTCATTAATAATAGAATAAAAAGCTCTTTCTAATTATTCAGAAACTCTCAGTAGCTTCTGTCAGCCTTAAGCAAGACTCCATGTTCAGCTGAACACAGGTCTGCATATGATGGTAACCAGAAGGCTGCTCAGACACTAAAGAGATAGTGAAGTTTACTCGTTGAGTCTTGTGACTCCTTCCACACTTGTAATGCTGCAAAATGAATCCATCCTCTTCCCTTTGTTCTTTATAGTGCAGCTAAACTAAAACTAAACTCAGTTTCCCTGGGCAAATCTGGGCCACAGTTATATTGAATTTTTTACCTTCATTTAAGCTCACAGCTCAAAACCAACCTTGCCTCCATTAGACAACTGCCAAGGGTTTTTCCTATTCTCCTGTAGAGTTGTGGCTGTTTCTAGTTCATACATGATGCAACCCTGTTTTTATGAAAAATAGCTATTTTTATAATAGGTTATTTTTATAGCCAGGTATAGTGGTGCACACCTATAATCCTAGCACTTGAGAGGTTGAGGCAGGAAGATCACTGAGAGTTCAAGGCGAGCCTGGGATGCACAGCAAGACCCTGTATCAAAGAAGCAGCAACAAAAAGGTTATTTTTATAACACTGAGTTGTTTATCTGCTGCACCTTGGAGCTGAGAATAACTGTATTTGTGAGCTTGGGTAGCACCTCTTTTGTATAAAGAAAACCTTGAGGGTTTTGATTATTTGAACAGTGAGTGATTATTTGTTAAAAAACATTTCTTGAGTAAGTAGGGGGCCAAGGAGATAGCTCAGTGGTATAAGTGCCTCCCTGGCAAGCACAAGGTCATGAGTTTGATCTCCAGTACAAACAAAACAAAACAAAATATGCCCCAGAAAGCAGAAAACATGCATATCTCTAAATAGCAAGTTATAGCATTAAAAAGTTATACCAAGTTTCCAAGTAATTCATATTATTACAAGTACTATTTGAAGTGTTTTAATCTGAGCCTATGACTTCTGTTGAATTGCACCTCATCAGTATTTTCTGATGTCAGGGACTGTTTATCCATTTGTCTCTACAAATTGCTTTCGGCAGCTCCCAACCATCAGTCATCTGCATCTACTGAAGTGAAACCTTGCTGCCTGGAAGCAAGAACATTGTTCTTCAAGTCTTTTCAGGGAGAAAAAACCAAGCAGTAGCTTGCTTGTACTTCAAGTTACAGACTGTATGGAACATCTTTCTGCATCTTTCTTTTAAAATCCATGCTGGTCGGGTCACCAAATCATACTTATGCCGGGCATGGTGTGAAATACTATTAAAAACATATGTTAAATACTATTACACATGTTAATAACACTTCATTTTTCTACTTTGAGACCTTTATATTTTCTCCATCCTCGGCATAGAACATCCTTCTGTCTTTTTACTTTTTTACATGACTGGCTTATTCTCGGCCTTTAGCTCTCAGTTCAAGCAGCACCTCCTCAGGTGTGTTGTGCACCAGCCTCATCACTCCATTTATACCCTATCATGCGGTGACATCACAGCACTAATTTGGGAGTTTTTCTGCTGGTTCACTCGCTGCCCCTCCTAAAGATGCCAGCTTTATGAGTGTGGAGATATCTGGTCTCATTCAACATCACTTCCGTGATGCCCCGGCTGTAGACAGAGTGCCTGGCACATAGTAAGTGCCCAGAAAACATTTATGGAATAAGTGTAAGCATAAGAGATTCGCATGTTGTAACTGTGGCTGTACCAACAATATATTGTTGTCACTATACAGAGGGCCAGGTCTGGGAGAACAGTGACTCACTGTAATGGAGCTGGGGCAGACAGGAGGAATGGGAACCTGTGAGCAGTGGGAGAAAAGGCAAAGCGGTACAGACTAAGGCAGGAAACTGAAGGAATTTGGTATGTAGACGAGGGATCTGAGAAGTTAGAGATCGCTGGAAGGTAAAGGTAGGCAGCAAAGCCTGCGGAGCTGGAAACGTCCTGCTAAAGACAGTGGAAAATTCTGAAAGTTGTTGTTATTATTATTCTTATTATTATTAATTATCATTATCAAGAAAGAATACAAGATAGGAAAAAATATTAGCAGCAATACAGAACTTCATCAAACAAATCAACAGGAATTCAACAATGGCTACTCTATTGCATAATGTTGTCTTCAAATTAGTTGCGCTGATAAGCAGATAGAAGCTTTAATAATTGGGGGAAATGGTATAAGAAATTTAAAAGGTCGAGAAAAGGAAAAGAAAAATTTAAGCATAGACTGCTCCCCTCTGTAGACCAGCAGAAGCAAGCAGAACAATTATCCAAGCCAGCATGCATACATGCATAAATGTAGCTTTCCCCCCCTTTCCTCCTGTCCTTTCCCTCATTCTAGTTTTTTCTTCCTTTTGAACAGATTCTTTCCCTTTCATAGTATTTATTGTACTGCTTAGATTTTATTGACTCAGGGACTTAAACTAGTGACACAATACAGTGTTTGCATATGTGATTCTGATTTATTTCACTTATGAGCATGGTCTCTAGTTGCATCCATTTACATATAAAAGCCTCAAATTTATATTTCTTTATAGCTGAGTAATACTCCATTGTGTCAATACTCCACATCGTTTTATCTATTCCTCAGATGATGGACATTTGGGTTGTTTCCGAGATTTAGCTATGACAAATTATGCTGCTATAAACATGGGAGCACATAAATTACTGTGATAATATGTTTTCAGTTCTTCTGCAAAAATACCCAGGAGAGGAATAGCTGGGCTGAATGGAATCTCCAATCCTAGCTTTTTGAGGAATTGTTACACTGATTTCCATAGTGGTTGTACCAGTCTGCATTCCCACCAACAGTGGAGAAGGGTTCCTTTTCCCCCACAGCTCCCTAGCATTTGTTATTAGTTGATTTCTTGATGATAGCCAAGGGCCAGCCAGATAGCTCAACAGACTAAAGTGCCTGTTTCAGCAGAGTGAAAAGGCTGGGGTTCAATCTCCATGGTGCCCTGCCTCCCCACCTCTGGGGCAGACTGAGAGGGTGATTGAAACGGGGTGGTGGTGCTCGCCTGTAATCCCAGCACGTGGGAGGCTGAAAAACAGGAGAATCACTACGCGTCCAATCTACATAGTAAGATCCTGTAGACCTGTCCTAAATTCATTTTAAAACAAAATGCATACAGGTTCTTGACGACAGCTATTCTTTCTGGGATGAGATGGAGTCTCAGTGTTGTTCTAATTTATATTTCTTGAATGGTCAATGATGTTGAACATTTTTTCATATATTTATTTGCTATTTGTACTTTTTCTTCTGAGAAGTATGTATTCATCTCAGATGCCCCTTTTTGGATTGGGTCTTTGAATTTTGGAGGCCTGATTTTTTTAAATTCTTTATATGTTTTAGATAGAAGTCCTTTGTCAGAGGGACCATCAGCTATAATTTTTTCCTTATCTATAGGCTTTCTGTTTACTTTGGTGTTTTCTTTTGATATACTGGACCTTTTCAAAAAGATGAGATCCCAGTTGTTGAGTCTTTGAAGTATTTCCCATGCGGTTTGGTTTTTGTTCATGAACTTTCCACCTACCCCTATGTCTTTAAAATTTCTACCTTTTTCCTCCTGATGATTTAGTATTTCTGTTTTAATGTGAAACTCTTTGATCCATTTTGACTGTAGCCTAGTACATGCTGAACAGGGCTTAAGCATAATCAGTGGTCAAGTATTTTAGAAAGCCACCAGCATGGCAGGGGGATGCTATGAAGGGGAAGGAGGAGCGGAGCAAGGCTTGGAAGGAAGCTGTTCCATTATTCCAGTGGAAGGGTCACAAGAGTCTTAACTCCATGAGTAACTTCTCATACAACACATGGCGTTAGCCCTAAATGAATCTCAGAATTTGTGGAGCTTTTTATAAACCCTTAGAACTTAGTTTCAGGTACTACCAACACAGGAAATCACCCTGTCTCTGGACCGTGTCCTATTATAATTCTGTTAATTACAATAAAGAGAAAATTTAACACACTAAGAAACTGATCAAAGGGACTGGTCTGAGAAATTTCAGTGTCCAGTTATTCCCTATCCAGAAATGCACTAAGTCACTCTTGTACACCACCTATGCTGCCTCCCAACCTCTTTCAAAGGTAGAACTCATATACCCTTTAGCCAACCGCCTGAGCCTGAACTGACAGCTGCTTAAATCAGAGAAGGGGCATCCAGCCTTTCGGCTTGCTTGAGCTGCTTTGGATGAAGAAGCTTTATCTTGGCCATGTATAAAATATACAATGTACTTAAATAACATTATTTCTAAACATTTTTATTATGAGGTGGTTAGGAGGAAAGGGAGCAGGGAAAAGGAACTGTGATCACACTTATGACTTCCTGTTGTGAAGCACTTGGGGGTATCCACCTTTGTGTGCAGTGCTGACAACCAGACTCATTGTTCTTGCACCTCTGAGGCCCTAAGGTCAGATGCCCACCCGAGTCCCCATAAAATTTCCTGATAGAAGCAGAAAGCAAGCAGCATGATCTCCACATAAAGAAGCTTTGAACAGGGATTCTTCTGGGTGTTACGTTTTCTCCTTCCTCTTTATAGTTTGTCAACTGAGAAGCAAAACTCATCAAACTCTAGATAATATTCAAATAATTCAAATTCTAGATAAGTGTTCTTACAAACGTTTAAGGGAAGACTTTTTCATGAACTTAATGTGGTACACCATGAAATAAAGTTAATTAAGAGCACTGTCTTGATCCCATCGTAGGTCAAATTATTTTGACTCTTCGCCAGCTAGATCTTCTTCGGAAAACTATTGTCATCTACACTTCAGACCATGGTGAGCTGGCCATGGAACACCGACAGTTTTATAAAATGAGCATGTATGAAGCTAGCGCTCATGTTCCGCTTCTGCTCATGGGACCAGGGATTAAGGCCAACCTACAAGTACCGAGTGTGGTTTCCCTTGTGGATATTTACCCTACTATGCTTGGTAAGTGAGCTCATTCTATGCTTGTTTGTAATAATACTGGGCAAGGAACAAGCACAGTGACCTGTAGCGCCCCCCCCCCGACTTGCTTTAACCTTGAGCAACTCATTTGATTCAGTCACATTCATACTCTGAAAAAGGAAAATAATATTCTAGAGGTTCCTGTGGCCTTCACTCACTGGTAGTCATTTACCCTTCAGAAGATTCACAATTAGGATATGACTGTAAGTTAAGACATTCAAGCCCATAACTTTATAAATGACTTGGATGGCATTTGACTGTCTACCCAGATTATTTGACATTCTCTGCTTTGTATGAGATGATAATAAGAATTTCTTTAGTTAAGATATAGCATTCCGAGAAACACCTTTGTATTCAAACCCTGCTCCTCCGGCAATGGTGTAAGGGTTGGCTATAATGGATGGAAGGGTTTTATTTTTTTTGTATTGTTTTTCAATTCATCAATTGTAATTTTCTGAAACTCAAACTTTCATGTCCTTATTTATTCTTATCTTTCATAAGATTACTGGCACAGGAATAGAGTTCTTCTGAGTAACCTTTGCAAGAATATATTTTGTTAATAACATTTAAATCATATGCTAGATTGCTTATAAAGAGCAAAGGAAGCCAAGTCAAAAATAAGTGTCTTCCCAGCTCTAACCTGGAAACTAGCCTGTTCCACAGGGGCTTACACAGCTTGTGATGGGTTTCATAATAAATACTCTGTATTATCGGGAGAAAGCTTTATTCATATGATTGAGGGCAGCAGGTAGAGGGACTGGAATATATACGCCTCCGTCTTTACGGAAGCCATGGAAAGCGAGCTTTCCACAGAGGAAGTGGAAACGGAACCCTGAGTTAAAACCAGCAGACAACATTGCTGATCGCATTGCTTATTTGAAAGTAAACTTTTCATAAATAACAAATGATAAATAACAAATGTCTAGTATCTATAAAACTATTATAAATCTGTAAGGCAGAAAGTACCTACTAGCAAACTGAACAAAAGGCTTCTATCAAGCAGTCCACAACAGAATGTAAGCAAATGGTCAAAATACTTTTTTTTTTTTTTTAATGTATTTAGTTGTTGCAGGGTCTCACTTTGCAGCTCAGACTCATGGTGATCCTCCTGTCTCAGCCTCCCCAGTACTGGGGTTACAGGCATGTGCCACCACAGCGGGACTCTGGCTGGCTCAGCCCTCCCTGGGGGCAGGGCTTGCACAGTGAGTTGTGCTGGGAACTAAACAATAGCTCTCTGCTTGCCTAAGCTTGCGTAAGCAGGCACTTTAGTCTGCTGAGTTATCTCGCCAGCCCCAAGATACTTACTTTTAAATTTCATACTCCGCATTCAATAAAACCATTAAAACCAGAGCATAGTTTTTATTTCAACCATAGAGTTTATAAAGATTGAGAAAAATTAAAGTCTTTTACTAGCAATAGCTTTCTTAAGTGAAGCTGTGGGGAATCTAAAGTATCACAAATCTAGCAGCAGATAAGCACCATGTTTATTTTTTATTGGGAATATTTAGAACATGGAGCATCGAGAATGGAAAAAAGAGTTAGAGCAACAACTGCAGGTTCCTTATGGGGCTGTCCTGACCGTGTAGCCTCAACCAATGGTAATTGTGATACAGAATGAAGGCAGTCTGCATTCCAAGACACAGGCAGTTTTTATACAATCTCTTTTTGTGTCAAACAATTCTTATATTTATGTTCTATGTATTTGTATTCAATAGTAAAAAATAAATTAGTTTACTTAAGACAGTATAAGCCAAGATTGCTCAAGGTACCTTTTACAAAATACCAGTCTCTTTAAAGATGCTATAGAGAATGAAAAAGACTTTGTCTCCAATAACTGGGACATATGGTATAAACTGCATACTGCTTTTGAAGATTTATAATACACATCTGCAATAATTTCATGTCTATAATAAATTTGCCTACATTGTTGTTTAATCATTGTTTTTAGACATAGCAATTACTAAAGCCCTTTCTTAGATAAGGTCTTGTTAATATCCCATCTAACAAATTTTGAAAAACAACTGCAATTATTTAATCAGAAAATAAAAGACTGGCATTGGGGAGATAGCTTAGCAGTCTAAACACCTGCCTGGAAAGTGCAAGGATCTGGGTTCAGTCCCCAGTACTGCATGCCATTCTGGCCACTGAGTCTGGGCATGGCAGAACACGCCTATAATCCTAGCTGTGCTAGCCAGGCAGGCGCTTAGGCTGCTGAGCTATCTCCCCAGCCTGAGTTGAACATTTCTAAATGATAATTATATAGTCCCTATCATTAAAGATCACAGGGATCATTTTTAAGTTACTAGCATTTCTAAAACATATCTGGAGAATCCTGAATCATACTGATTTAGGAAAAATAATTTATTTTTAGTCTAGCAAATACAAACACATAGAGAGGTTAGGCCTGACGTACAGGCATATACTCCTAGAACTCTGGAGGCTTGAGGCAGAAGG
>PVKA01035233.1:0-22797 GCA_004027165.1 Ctenomys sociabilis
TCACTGATCTGGGAAGCCTGGTGAGTCCTGTAAATTCGCTCTCGCTGGGAGAGCTTGGCGCGGGATCCAGGAGGCCGCTGGAGTCAGCCACTGTCTCTGGCAGGTCTCAGGGGCTGGGCGGGGGCGGGTGGGATGGAGCAGGATGGCGGAGTGGGCCACGCTGTCTCTGGCTGGTCTCAGGTGCTGGGCGGGGGAGGGCGGGATGGAGCAGGATGGCGGAGTCTGCCGCGCTGTCTCTGGCCGGTCTCAGGTGCTCAGGGTGTTGTTTAATTTCTATGAATTTAGTGGGTTTTTCTGGTTTCTTTTGTCATTTATTTCCACTTTCATTGCACTGTGGTCAGATAATATGTGTGGGATAATTTCTGTTGTCTTACATATACTCAAGCATGACTTCTGGACTATTATATGATTTATTTTGGAGAATGACTCGTGTCCAACTGAAAAAAGTCTGTATTCAGCTGTCGTTGGCTGGAACGCTCTGTGTATGTCCACGAGGTCCATTTGTTCCAAGCTCTGGTTCAGTTCTGCTACTTCTTTGCTAATTTTTTGTCTGGTTGACCTATATTTTTTAGATAAGGGGTGGTAAGGTCTCCTGTTAAGATTGTGGTCTTAGATGTTAGGTTTTTCATGTCCATCAAGATTTCACTTACATAGTTGGGTGCTCCTGTGTTTGGTGCATAGATATTTATGAGTGTTACCGCTTGCTCTTGAATTTTTCCCCTAACCAATATATAGTGGCCTTCTTTGTGTTGTCTGATCATTCTTGATTTGAAATTGAGACTGTCTTAGAACAAAATTGCTACTCCTGCTTTTTTTCTGAGGTGCTGGGGCATGTAGTATTGTTTTCCATCCTTTGACTTTCAGCTGATGAATGTCCTTTTGAGTTGCGTGTGTTTGTTGTATACACCATATTGTTGGATTTTGTTTCCTGTTCCACTATGCCAGTCTATTCCTCTTAATTGTTGAATTGAGTCCATTTACATTGATAGTTATAATTGAAATGTGTTGACTTATGTTTGTCATGGTATTTACTTGCTGTTGTTTACTCGCTTGTATTTAGTTGTCTGTCCTGTTTAGTGGGTTCCTTCCATTATTATTCGTGAATTTCTGGTTATTGTGGCCTCTCTCTAGAACATCTTTCAGTAGCCTGTGTAGGGATGACTTTGTCACCATGAAATTCTTTAGCTGTTTTTGTCGTGGAAGTATTTCACTTCTCCATCAAACATGAATGACAGTTTTGCTGGGTATAATAGTCTGAGCTGGAATTTGTTTTCATAGAGGAATTGAAGAACTCTGCTCCATGCTCTCCTTGCCTTCATGGTTTGTATGGAGAAGTCTGCTGTAATTCTGATGGGTTTTCCTTTGAATGTGATGTGCTTCTTTTCTCTAGCAACTTTCAGTTGTGCTGGATTTCTGGGATCTTGACTATTATATGTCTTGGTGTTTTTTTTACTTGGGTTGAAGTTATTTCGTGTTCTGTATGCTTCAGTTACCTGAATATTGGTTTGTTTCCTCATATTTGGGAAGTTTTCTGCTATTACTTCTGCCCCTATTCTTTTTATATCATTTTTATTGATTCTTTCATTCTCATTGATGCCTCTTAATCTCACATTGTTCATCTTGGTGTCATCTTGCATGTGATGGATTATTTTTTCCTGCATTGTCATTGCTTTTAAGAGATCCTCTCTTACCTTTCACTAGCTGCACCAGCATTCTCTAGATCTGAAACTCTGTCTTTGCTTTCACTCAAATGGTTTTGTAGACTCATGATTGATATTTTTAGTTCTTCTATATCTCTTTGACTCTGCTTCATGCATTCTATTTCTCTTCTGTATTGTTCATTCCAGGATTCCATCATATTTCTGATCTCTTATTTTTTAGCCATGTCTTCTTTAGAGGTAGCTATTAATTCTTTTTCTGCAGAGCTTGTTCCAAATTGTGTTTCCTCTGTATATTTCCGTACTTTTTTCTGTATTTTAGATGGTATAATTTCAAAGAATTCTCTTTTGATTTCAGAAATTATTTCTACTTTGTGTTCCTCATGACCTTTCTGCCGTTGTTTCTTTCCTTCATACGTTTCAGCTCGAATAGTGTTTTCTGCACTTGTTCTGAGTGAGCATTGGGTTTCCCCAAGATATTTCTGAATTTGATTCTTTATTTCAAATGCTATGTATTCAAATATTTCTTTTTTTATTTCAGGCATTCATTCTTGTCTGAGTTCCTCTATACCTTTCTGTTGTTGTTCCTTTGTTTCGCCTCTGTTAATTTATTCATTTCAGCGGAGCTCGTGTCCTCTACACTTATTAGTGGACTCAAGACCTGATATTGCATTTTTCTCCTTGTCTTTGTCATTTTGTATATTACTGACCTCTGACCTTTGGTGTAGAGCTTTGGTGCAACTATGGCCTTAGCATGTAATGAGATTCAGGTGCCAGTCTATTAAGTTTGAGATTATCCAGTTATGCCTGGCTTGGATCTAGCTGTTGTGTTCAATTCCCTTTTGCTGTAGCTCCTGTGATTGCTCTCTGTTGGGTCCCTGGTTAGGGGAGCACTAGGGGGTGCAGAAGCCCTCCCTCACACTCACCAGTCTTGGCGGGGGTGGATTGAGTGCCAAGAGAGTCACCAAAAGTTCTCACTCCCGTGGTTGGCTTGAGGGCAGTGGCTATGGGGTGTTGCCAGGTAGGTCTGTCTGGGGTGTCCCAGATTAGTCTCTGGCTAGGATGTCCCGGGGACTGAGCTCTGGATGGTGCAGAGCATTCAGGGGAAGCTAAAGGCTCTCCCTGACTCACCACACACTCACTGATCTGGGAAGCCAGATGAGTCGTGCAAATTCCCACTCACTGGGAGGGCTACTGGAGTGGGCCCCTCTGTCTCAGGCTGGTAGCTCTGGCTTGGCGGGAGTGGGGCAGGATCGAGGAAGATGGCAGAGTTTACCCCACTGTCACATGCTTGGTCTCTCTGGCTGGGATGGATTGGGGCGGGATCCTGCCCATTTTTTTTAAAGTTGTGCTAGTATTTTACTATTAAATTTTGAGAGTTTTGAAAACTGTATCATTGACATAAATCCCTTATCAGCTAAATGGATGGCAATTGTTTTTCATTCTGTGACTTGTTTTTTCATACTTTAACATATTTTGAGGGAAAAATTTAATTTTAGTAAAGTCAAATCTACAAATTTATTGTTTTCTTCTGCATTTTGTGTCTCTGAAGTCTTATATAATATTTAATTTAAATAATGGGATCGGATTCTTTTTTCTATTCCTGTTTTTAGTGGGAAATCTGTCTTTCATTATGAAGTGTAATAATATCAGCTATAGCTATTTTTCTAAAATCAAGAACATGATTTTTTATTTTTTCTTTATATTTGAAAGTTTTTTTCTGGGCAAGGTCAGCCTGCCTGAAGGGCAGGGCTACTAGGGCAAGTGGGGCTAGAGATTGAACTGCTTAAGCTTGTCTAAATAGGTGCTTTAGACTGATGAGTTGTCTCACTGGCCCTATATTTGAAGCATTTTTTATAGGTTCCATATAGTTTACGTTTTTGCCCAAGTTGAATCTATACCTTCCTTTAAATACATGGCATATTTAGAGCAGCTATAGTTTGAATCAATACTACCCACCAAACAGCTCCTGTATTCAAAGATGTGAGTTTCCTAAAGTGATTAAATCTTGGGGTTCTAATACCGTCAATACATTAATCTATGGATGAGCTAATACCTGAGGTAGTAGGTCATGAGGGGTGTGACTTTGAGTTGATTTTTAAGTTTAACTGTCAACTTGATTGGCTTGGTCTGGAGGATTGGTAAAGCACACTTCTATGTAAAGCTAGGTGAGTCAGAGAGACTTAGCCCTGGGTCTATGTCTGGTTCCTGTCCCCTTCACCTTTAGCCCTTTCACTGCTTCTTGGCTGTCATGAACTAAGTAGCTTTACTCCACCATGTCTTTCTGCTGTCACATTTCTGTGTTGGAGCCAAGCAACTATGGGCTAAATCCTCTGAAATCATAAGCCAATATAAACCTTTCCCCCTTAAAAATGTGAATTCCAGGTGTAAATCTCAGCAACAGAAAGCCAACTGGTATAGAAAACTGGTACCATAGAATATACCTGTGACTACATCTGACCATATGGTTCAGAGGCTTTTGCAACTGGTTTGTGAGAGGCATTTGGAAAGTTCTGAAGATGTAGGATAGAGAATTCTTCAAATACTGTAAGCAGAAACTGATAGGCAATTCTGATTGGAGGTCAAAAGACCAGAATGCTGATAGAAATGTGGATAGTAAAGAGCAGCTTATGAAATTTCATTTGGGAATGAGGAATCCACTAGAAAATGCTCTACAAGTCATGCATTTTATACTGTAGCAAAATTGTATCCAGGTCTGAGACTGTGGTGGATCTAGCTTGGATACCTGCTCAAGAAGGGTCATCTAGTGATGGAGTAGGGAAGGATTTCCTAAAATTATTTTTACTGTGCTCATCATTCAGCCACTCAGAGGTTGCTGCAGTGATGAGTCAAGTGATGTAACCAGGATTCTGCTTACATTTGTGGCAGACCTTGCCATTGTCCAAATGATATTGGTTAGTTAGACCAGCAGGATGCAAGTTATAGGGTCAGGGAGGCTTCTGGCTAGTTTTAAAAAAAAGCTTGAAAGATCAGGCAATGTACTCCTGAAATGAAAGTATATGAAGGTGTGAGAATTAAGCTAATGGTACAGTGGAGACCCTGGAAAATGGAGGTAGTATGAATGTGGATTATTTTCCAAAGAAAAGTATAAGTAACAAATGGAGCCCACCCAAGTCAGAGGCCATATAGACTTCAAGAAGAAAGGGACAGAAGTTGTGCTTCCCAAGTCCTCTGGAACTCACTTCTCACTGCCTTGTGATATGGATGCTAGACTAGAGGTTATAAGACTTAATATTTGCTGTGTTGGGTTTCAGTCTTGTGTTGATAATGTTCTTTTCTAGTACTCTCTTTTAGATGCAAATGTGTTTTTGTTGCACACAGGACATTAGTTTCATTTAGGTGTAGTTATGTGCTTGTTAAATCTTTGTATAGTAAGTATGGTTAAAGTGATGTATTTTCATGTCAAGTTGGCAAACAGTGCAAAGGTTAAGCTTAATTGCCAACTTGATTGGCTTGGGAGCTACCTGGGGTGTACATCAGTCTTCTGGATGTGTTTGGGTAGGTCTTGGAGTTGTAAGCTTGGTATCTTGATTTCCAAAGTCATGGAAGATAAGGAGAAAATAAAACCTACACATACTTTATTATATAGTCACTGTGTTCATAACCAAAAAAAATCTCTTTAATATATTTGATATTGAAAAACCACCGGACCACTCCTGAGGAACTTTTATAAAAAAATACAGGTGCTGAGATCAGTGTCACAGTTTTGTGATTGTTTGTAGACACTGTCTTCCTTGTTCTCCTAAAGTCTTGTTGAGTATGTCGGGGGTTGAGAATCCTTGCACTTTCTCTTACCTGAGCCATTTCTTGTATTATTTGTACAGCTGGGTAACCTTGAGAAGTAAGGTAGCTTCCTCTTCCAGACAGAGAACACGGTTGCCTATTGCTTTCTCTAACAGTAGTGAATACTTAAGAACAGTTTTCTTTAACGTCAGTGCAAATTTGCTACTTGTATCACATCCACCTGGGTCATTCAGCATCACATCCATGTGACTTGCAAGTAAGGAGAGATGATATGATGATTATAATGCTCAGATTGGTCCTTGGTCTCTAGCTCCAGGATTTGTGTATTCTGTTGGTATTCATGAAGTAGTTACAAGCTATTAGACATGTTATCTTCTAAGTGAGATAAAGTCAAATCCTACCCTAAGCAACAGTTTTTCATAGTCACTGGCTTTAATCTGCTGTTTTTATGTTTAGTTATGTGAAAATGATAACCTCAGCAATGCTTCATTTTATAATTAAAGATTCAAAGATATTTTCTCCTATGTAATTGTGGAAAAACTGAATAATAATTTAAAATATGGATTGTTTCTTCATATAATAATTGTTTCATTACTGTTGTCCCTTTACTTTGTGTTACTTTCCAGTCTTTGGAAAATAATTCAATATAATGTAATTTGCTCTAATTTACTTAACTAAATTTCTTATGTCTGAATATATATGTTTATACATTGAGTGTCTTCATTGTATGTCAAGGGAAAATATCTAGAAAAAAGAAAAATAAATTTAGCTAAAAGAAAAATAGTACAAATTAAAGATGTAAAAAGTTCCTCTTTTTTTCTTTTTTTGGTGGAACCAGTGATTGAACTCAGGCCCTTGCGCTTGCCAGGGAAGTACTTATTCCACTGAGCCATCTTCTGACCCTCTTCTTTTTTCTTTTTCTACTTCTTTCTTTCTCCTTGGTTATACTAGTATTTCACATTTTCTCCAAAATGCTTCTATCATTTCAGTCCATTCAGGAGATGAAATCTCTAATTCTATGTTTGCTGACTATCAAGTGATATGTGTTATTTTATCTTTCTCTCTCTTTAGTATAATGACATGGAAGACATTATATTGTATTGTGAAAAGGTATTTGGTAAGAGTTAAGTGAGGTTATCCAAGGATGGAGTCCAAGGAGGTTCCCCAAAGAAGAAATAGGGAATTTTGACCCACCCCATCCATAGGACAAAATGAAGATTTTCTGACAACGAGATAATGACAAATGGGAGCTTGAAACAGAAATTGTGGTATTAAAAACAATTCTGTGTAAATCAATATGTGACATTAAAACCTAAATTAAATATCTATGCTAGAAACAGAAGTAGATTAATGTGACAATACCTGACCTTCAGGAACAGATTTCACCTCGTTTTCTCCTTGTGGTTTGATTTATGAAGAGTACAGAGCTTAAAACAGGAGACCAACAAATGCATTTAGTGTTCCGCTGTAACTCCCACTGCTGTCGCAGTATATGGCCAAGTTTGTGAAACCAGGGAAAGTGGTGCTGGTCCTTGCAGGACAATACTCCAGACACAAAGCTGTCATTGCAAGAACATCAATGACCGCACCTCCGACTGCTCCTGCAGCCATGCCCTGTTTGCTGGGATTGACCGCTATCCCTGCAAAGTGACAGCTGTCATGGGCAAGAAGAAAATCACCAAGAGGTCGAAGATCAAGTCCTTTGTGGAGATTTATAACTACAACTACCTCATGTCCACAAGGTACTCTGTGGACATCCCCCTTGGCAAGGCAGTGATCAGCAAGGACGTCTTCAGAGACCCAGCCCTCAAGCTCAAGGCCAGGTAGGAGGTGAGAGTCAAATTCAAGGAGAGATACATGACAGGCAAGAACAAGTGGTTCTTCCAGAAGCTCCTGTTTTAAGTGGTTTTTTGTTTCTTTCATTAAAAATTAAAAAAAAAAAGCAACCCACCACCAACAAACTCATTTACTTTGAAAGCTGGGGAGATACTGAAACTTGGCAGAGTACTGTGTTGGTCCATACACCTGAAATGGGGAGAGGGAACTTGCATTTAAGTGTAGGCAGAGTAGGTGTTGGAGAGTGAGTGAACATCTTACAGACCTTCTGGAACAGAAAGAAATCCTTGCTACTGGAGCAAAGAAATAAGTATTTGTGGGTTAATGTTATGTTCAGGTGTTTAGTGGCCACTTCATTAATGAGAAATAACAATAGAGGAATTTCTGTCTCAGCTTCTTCACCTCTAAAATTAAAGATGTTGATACATTATGTTTCTTTAATGTTAGGCAATCAGGAGTGCTTCATTTTTCAATAAATAATCATTGCAACTAATACTGCTTTTCTTTTTTGTTTTCTGGGATTCTAAGTAAAGACAAATAGAAAATGTTCATAGGAGACATACCTACTTTACCTCTGATCTCATGAACATCAAATTTTAGAATAATGTTAGCATCATTTCAACTCTTTCAAGCTGGAAACTATCCTTCATTTATTTCCACACTGATATATGTGTTTTCTCTGAGGTGAGAAAACATAGTATAATGGTTATGGTTGTTTTTTGTTTTAATTTCTGCCAATCTGGAAAAAAAAAGGAATTTAACATATACTGTTCATTGGAAGATAGCTCAGTTGAATAAGCTCTTGCCTGGCAAGTGCAAGGGCCTGAGTTCAATCACTGATTTGGGGGGGGGGCAGGGGGAAGAAATTCCTCTTCATTTGGAAAGACTTTTCCTTTCTTATCAGGACTCTTACTATTGTCTGTATCTTCCTAACTTCTTCCTTTGAGTGATGTGCTGAAGGGGTTAGTTTTACATGGAATTTTTCAGACAATGTAGAGGGTAAACTATAGAAAGAATAGACTCAGGGATCTATTGATCTTGATAACAAAGCCTGAAAAACGAGATCCTTCTTGGTGCTCTGCAGGCATTTGTTTATGTAAATACACCCCACAATGGTGCATGGCACACCAAATAGAAACCAGAAGGATGGACTGAATGCCTGCTGACTGGAAAAGAAAAAAGGAGCCAATCAACTTATAGAGGAACAAAAATCTTAGGAAGAAAAAAATGAAAATATTTAGGATAGTAAGATGATATGAATAATGTCACAGTGAAGTCCATTTTACTTGTGTTGTTTTTAACCAACATGTTTTGATTACCATGGAACAGAGGATTAACAGAAATTTTGAAATTCATCCTCCATTGTAATTTATAAAATCATCCATTGTAATTTATAAAATCATCCACTATCATTTAAAAAAAGTATACTGAACCAACAATATAAATGAATCCATTCGCTAAGGCTTTCTTCCTCACCCCTTGGGTTAAGATATTCAAGTGTTTATGATAAGCAAATGCCACTGTTTTAAAATACTGCAAATAACTGTGTTTTAAACTGGATTATTTTAAAGGTCACTACATACAAGTGGTTCACAAATGATAAATCCTTGCATTAGAAAGTCTTGTGCTGTTTTCTTCTGAGAAATATTAACAAGCTGAAATCAAATGAAAGAAAAATCATAAGCTTTTGGGAAAGGTCAAGAAATGAGATTTGAAATTCAATTCTCATGCATTTGCATTGTGAAACTATACTGGAACTTTACAGAAAGTGCCAGAAAAGTCTTTGTTGGCTTGGAGTGGCTTCATATATGCACATATTTCAGTTTCCTCTCTGTATGTAATTTGCCTTTTAGGGTCAGGAAGACCTTCAGAGTTGAATTCTTGCTGAGTTATTAGAAAGCTTTTTTTTTTTTTTTTTTGTCCTGTGGGATCTAGCCCAGGGTCTCCTGAAGCCTGGGCAAGTGTTTTACTCCAGCCCAGAAAAGTCTTTCTTATAATAGCACCATCTGTCCTAGGATGGGCAAGGTGTCCAATTTGGTCTTACTGAATTCTATTGGGATTCCAATAGAGTCTCATTTGCTTGTCACACTGCTGCAAAGTGAACATTCAATGTGAAATAACACCCATAGGGATTTCTCTGTTGTGACTTGTGATCTCATGAGTTGTTGAGAGAAGCTATCAGAATCAATGTGGCTTTGCTTGCTGCACCCTTGTTGAATAATTTCAACTCACTGCCGGTTAAAAGCAGGATGAAATGCCACACTCCTGTGGCTCTTGTTTCTTATCTTCAGGCACTATAATTCTGGTGTAAGTAAAAAAAATAAAATTTTATTAGGCAAGTATGAAGCAAGGTGTTGGATGTGGAAGCTAATCAGAATAATTTAAGGGGAAGTCACTAAAATTCTGCCAATATAACCTTATTTACAGTTCAAAATCAAGAAATAAATAAATGAGAATTAATATTATGAAACAGTATTACATGTTTTGATATTCCAAGGATCTGCCTTATACTGTGTAAAGGCAATGTCTTTATTTGTGTTTTACCAATAAGATAAATATTTGCCCTATATCCCCACACATAGTAGGCAAAAGATTCAACTGTAGATTTACTTAATCAAGATGCTAATTATTTGGGAAATAGAAATGTTAGGGGTCTGGTGAGATAGCTCAGAAGACTAAGTGCTTGTTTAGGCAAGAGCAAAGGACCAGGGTTTGATCCCTGGCACCACACACCACACTGGTCTGCACTGGGTGTGCTGAACCAGCCACTAAGACCAGACATGGTGGCTCATATCTATAATCCCAGCCCTGGGGAGGCTGAAAACAGGAGGATCACTATGAGTCTGAGCTGCATAGTGAGACCCTTGTATCAAACACATTTTTTTAAAAAAAGAAATGTTAGGTATAGGGGGAATACAAGTCAGTTTAAAATATATTTCAATTTCCCTCTTTTCTTTCTAACTATGTGTTGATGAAGTTTTCAATAAGATTTGAACAAAGTGGCCATAAATCTTGTCCTTTTGTAAGTAATGATCTGTCACTGACATGCATAAAGGAAACCTTGGATCTTTGCACACAGTTGATGTCTGAGCTCTGATTTGAAGCTGGGTTTCCCGTCTCAGTTCAACTAGCTGGAATTTCTGTGGTTGGTTTGGTGACTAAGCTGCTGAACTCCAGTTGTTGCTTTGATAATGATTCAGTCTCATTTGCTTACATTAAAAAAATTCCACCCCAAAGCAAAACAAAAAGAACAAAAGCAAGTTAGGAGAAACAGTATACATTGAGAAAAATCTTTGTTTGTTATTTAGATTAAATAATCTTTGACATTGTTGTCATACAGGGTTCACTTTCTTTTGGATCTTTGAACTCTAACTTCTTAAATATCTTTAATGTTGATAGGAAAGAGATATTTTTCATAAGTAGAAGAACCTAACAGCATTCTATTTATGCCTTCTATTATTGGTTTATTTAAACCAAGGAAATAAAACTGAAGCTTTGTTGTAGAATGACTCTCAGACACCTGCTCATCCACTGCAAAGATGATCAACTTTGTTTTGAATAAAAAGAAAGTTTAATTTTTACTCCTGTCACCTCTCCAAGTAATTATTTCAACTGTTACTGTTGTATTTCATTCACACTAAAATTTTGGATTAATCCATTTTTTCTTATTCTGAAAAGAACCTTTATGAAGGTACTGGGATATATATCCCTACAGTTATATTTCCTCTGGTACAATTGGTTTCCAATTATCTATGTGTTGTATGCAGAGCAATTCATGCTGTTACCAGATATTTGCCAGGTAAGTGCTTATTCTACTGAGCTATCTCCCCAGCCCTGTTACCAGATACTGCCTTCTCCTTTGTTCATAGCATTTTGCACGAGGTTGGGCTGAGAAGGAATCCGAGTCTTGCCGTAGGTTACAAAATAGTAGACACTTTCCCACCTTGTTGATTATATTAAGTACTGGGGTCTGTTCTTACACAATTTAGAAGCGACCTAGTGCATGGAATGAGTTGAGTGTGTTATACAGTTATTTTCTCTTCCCAGTATCTACAGCTTTCTTCTCAGAACCCCACAGGTAAAGAAGACTTTACAGAAGAATTGTTTACATGCTCAGTATCTAAATGTCTTTCAGGCATCCGTCCCCTGGAAGCCCATTCTCAACTTTCTTTGTCCTGATTTGATACTATGCATGTCTCTGCAATTGCACTCATCTTGTTATATTTTATTTACCTACTTAAGTGTCTACTTAGCCACTTTAGCCTGTGGATTTCTAGGCACCATGGAGAACTGCTTACGATTCAATGTCTAGCACAGTGTTGACGCACATAGGGGGTGTTTTTTAACCAACTAATAAATGCAGCAAAGGATGGATGAAGGAGAGGCTTAGGACTAGGGGGAAGGGATTCGGCTAGTTCTTATCATCGGTCTGTGAAGCATATATAGTTTTGGTATATGGAGCAGATATAGTCTCCATATTGGGGGCGTTTTCTAAGAAATGGCCAGAAGAAAATTTTGTTGTAATTTCTACTTCCTTCCATGGTGTGCTACCTATTTGAAGCATTTAAAGTCAAGAAGAGTGAGGTAAAATAACAGTGGTCTTTTAAATTAAATAGCTACTTCCTAGTTTACAATATTTATAAAGCAAAGAGCTACAGGATTGTGTTTGCTTTTATATGTATGTGTATGTCTTTAAATTTTGTATTTTAGGAGGGCAGTAAAGCTTTTAGCAGTAAGAACAAGGAGGAGTATATCAGCCGGGTCGCTCTTTGTGTGGCATTTCCGGGAATCCAGTGATATTCTAAGAATAAATTTGAAAAGTATGTGCTATTAATGATAGATATTTTAATTTTATTTTCTTCATAGATAAATTGTATATCAGGGACTTGGTACATGAACATTGGTATGCATAAACATAACACAGATTATATCTATAGTTCTAGGGAAGATTGTTTGAATATTGAATATAAAGTATCATTCTGTCACTCATAATCTGTTTCTGCAAGGAGAAATCAGAGGCAGTGATAATAAGTACCCGTCTATCTCATGCTCTATAGGAGAGAATTTAAAACTATTTTTTCCTGAAAAGGAAAGGTACTGAAATATTAGCTACATTCACACACACACACACACACACACACCCACACACACACAACTAAATCTATTTTTTTAATGAGCACTTTGCCTGTGATTCATTTTAAATGAACACGTGAGGTGAGAGCGGCCTAGAGTAACCTCTTACCCAGTAGATTTGCTGCTCAATGTGTCCTATCTTCAAAATACTTGAGAAAGTGCAAGTAATTAAATCAATGGTTAGAGCTAAATAATGCAGTGTTTAAAAGGCAGCCACACAGGGGCTTGCTAAGTGGACAAATGTGTGTCTTTCAAAGGAATTGGACCACATATGTCTGCTCGTCCTATTTCACATTGAAAATAATTGTGTAGTTTGGCAGGAAGGAGACACTTTTGGAGAAATCCACTGGGTGACTGACATGTTTGATCAACAGCAAAGCTGGCAGAAAGCTACAAACTCCAAAGCTCCTTGGGAAGTTTGAAACAATTTTCTCTGGTCAAGAATTTCACACATGCACAGAATGTGGTGACTCCATTAATTACTGGTGAACAAAGACCTAGAAAAAATAATTTCAAAGGATTACATTTTTGAAAGTGAATATCTACCATCCTATTTCAGGTCAAAAATGTATATGATTGGCCGGGGAAATGGCTCAGTGGAATAAGTGCTTGAAAGCACAAGGGTTCTGAAAAAAAAAAAAAAAGTATATGATTATTACTGGAAGTCTCTCTTCAAAGTTACAAAATTTACCCTCAGAGTTTTTATATTTAATTGTAATTAACGTATTCTCTAATTCCTGACAGAATCTTGTACCCTAAAATACAGGAAACATCTGTAGCCCTAGCAAGTTCTGTTCTACAGCTGCTCTGCTCCAATGAGCCACTTACGAGCTGTAGCGCCATCTAGCAAAATTTCGAGGTAATTCGTTACAGCTCTGCCCAAGGTCAGCTGCAGTTATTCAAATTTTTCTTTTTCATCTTTTAATTATGCTATATTATTTAAAGTTTTGTTTTTGCTTCTTTAAAATGTGGCCTTCAGGAATATTTTAAATAACTCCAGCCAAATATAATAATGTAGCAAATGAAGTCCCTCTTCTACAAAGGGAATTTATTAGTGATAAGTTTGATTACAGAAACGTTTGATAATACTACACACAAGAGGCTTTGATTCAGTTTGTACTTTTTGAAAGCTGTTCTATGCAGTCACTATAACTCCAAAATTAGTTATGTTCACACTTGAATAATTATTTTGATGGTCAAGGATACGGTAAGACTGAATCTTCCGGTAAAACACATTTGTCCAACGTATCAGCTTTGCCAAGCCTGGAGTGCTGAGGTGAGAGGGTAAAGAGTAAATGCAGAGAACAGAAGGCGAGTTAGGGGATGCTGGGGACAAAAGCAGGGTTTGAAAAGAAGAAAATGGTTTTAAAGAGGAGACTCAGACAGGAGGGGAAAAAACACCCCCCCCCAAAAAAAAGAGACTTGAAAAAGGAGACACTAAATGAGGAAATTAGACTAAATGACTCAGGGGTCAACCTGGGTTAAAGAAAGAAAAAGAATAAAAGAAGCTCAGCAAAGAATAAAAAATAAAGAAAGAATAAAAGAAGAAAGCTGAGCATAGAGATTTGTTTTCACTTTCGCAGTAAACACTCTCATGTGATACCACTCACTTGAAAACCGGGGTTCCTAAACTGGAACCAAATCAACACCGTGGGGAGTGAGCCAGTCCCGCTGTCATTCCCTTGCTTGATCTCCAGATGATAGGTAGAAACTTACACCAGTTTACAATACTTTGGCAAATAAGAATTTAGATTTTTTTAAATATATAACGTTCAGGTCAGTTTACATTCCTGAGAGGAAAAATATTACTTTAAAAAAGTGAGATTAAGTTTGATTAGTTCTCTATATATTACAAAACTGTTCTTATCATCAGAGATGTGATGTTTATGAGTGGCCAAAGATGCTGAGAGATATTCATAGTGCTTCCTATGGCAATAAGCTGTTTTACCCTGGAGAATTCTCATTTCAGATGGCTGTTCTTGCAGAATGCTAAGTACACTGAATAAAGAAGTAAGTGTTTTTGACAATTTCTTTATAAAAAATCTGTAAAGAGAGGATTTTTACAAGTACATATACAATGCTATTTTAAAGACGCTTAACTCAAACTTTCATATTTTTGATTTGCAAAATGATTTTTGGGAAGCATTTTGTCATTTTTGTTTATAGATGCATGTCTCATGATCCTTCAGGATTTTCTTATGTTCTTCACGTTTGTATTCTGCACGTGTAGGTGAGCAGCAGCACCCTTCACGCCTTAATCGCTTGCATTGTATACCATCTGCCAAATGCAGAGAAGAAAACTTTTCAGTGGCACTCTGCACTACTTATCAGTACTTCCCCCTTTTAATTGGTGCTATGAGTCATGCAGAATACGAGGATTTGTGATGGTCTTTTGGTACAGGAATATAGCATATTTGATTCCTTTTTCCCTGTTGCTCCCATCTCCTTTCTTTAGGCCTGTCCTGAATCCCGTTCCTTGTCTCTGGAAGACTACCTTCCAGTTTCCTGCCCTCTTTCCTTTCTTTGGAAAGGAAATATTAAAAATAATAAATTTTTATTATTTTTCAGATTTCTTATGTAAGAAAAAGTATGTTTTTATTTTATTTTTTTATTTTTAGGGAAGGGTCTACAGAGTGTTCAGGATCTTACTATTAGATCAGACTCATAACGATCCTCCTGTTTACAGCCTCCCAAGTGCTGGGATTACAGGCGTGCACCACCACGCCCAGTCTCAATTGCAGTCTCAGCGTGCCCAGGCTGGCATGGCAGGCTCAGGGGTTGAGCCCCTGGATCCTGGGCATGCTTGCATGCACTTTAATCTGCTGAGCTATTTGGCAGGCCCATGCATAGGGTTTCAAACTTTCTGAGACTGGCTTATTTCATTTAACACAATGGTTTCCAGTTCTATTTATCCTCTTGTAAAAGACATGATTTTATTCTTATTTATGGTTGAAATAGATATATCAAGGGTCTGATAGGTAGCTCAATGGACTAAAGTACCTACGTAGGCAGATGCAGGGATCAGGGTTCAATCCCTGCCATGCTGTGCCTGCCCCAACCCCAGGGCATGCTGAGAGGGCAATTGAGACTTGAGTGTGGGGTGTGAGCCTATAATCTCAGGCTTTGGGAGGCTGAAAATAGCAAGGTAAGTATGAGTCCAATCTGTATAGTGAGACCCTGTAGACCCTGGACTAAATATATTTGAAAAAGAGAAAGAAATAGGTGTATTGTATTTTCTTATCCATTCGCCTACTGGAGGGCATTCAGACTGTTTCTGCAGCTTACATATGGTAAACCGCACAGCTATGAATGTGGTTATATGGCAAGGCATGTGGTGCATACTTGTAATCACAGTCCTCTGGGATCTTGAGGAAGGAGGATTATAAGTTTGAACCCAGGTTGATAAATTTATTGACTTGGTTTTAAACTAAGAAATAAAAATTTAGAAGACTAGTGATGTAGGTCGGTGCAAAGACCCTGGATGAATTCCTAATACTGAAAACACAATGCATAGGTGTGCATGATGAATATGTTTTGACTTTAAAATCAGCATGTAGTTTACACTTCTATCTTTTACTCAGGAAATGTTTTATTTTGAATTCAATTTGTACTCCATATGGGTTTTTGCTAATCTTTGTTTAGTTATGAACTGATAATTAAAATGTTGGTAAATAGTGACACGATTTAACTTCTGGGTATTTTTTGTAAAGATATTTTGGTAGGAATTGTTACAGAGACTTAGGATCTAACATGAATTAAAAAGGCACAAGAGGTAGCAGAATATATGCCTTCAGAAGAAACATCCTTTGTCACTACAGATATCTCCTGGTGACCCTATTTACTTTTTGTAGAGTGGAAAATTTAGTATTCCTATACCATCCCACAAGCTCCATGGGCACCGTATAGACATGAGCTTCTGTCTCTTCGATGTTTCCCTCAGAAACTGACTCCCAGTTACTGTGTGCCCAGTGCAGGTTGCTCAGGTGACTCTGGGCTACAATCCAGCTGCTTTCTGCTTGCCAAGTGCCAGGATCCTGTGCCAGGCTCCATCCAGCAAGCTGGTATGTAGAATGGGGAAGGCTTTGTGGTGAGTGACAAATAGGAAACTTTCATCATTTCTATTATGGTGAGTATGTTCTAGAGTGGTGCTTTTTACTTTATTTATACAAGCTGAAAGGAATTAAAAATAAAATTTAAGTTGAATGTGGTGGCACATACCTATAGCCCCAGCAATTGGGAGGCTGAGGCAGGAACAGTGTGAGTTGGAGACCATCCAGGCCTGCAAAGTGAGCTCAAGGCCAGCCTGAACTGCACTGTGGGACCCTGTCTCAAAATAACACCATGTGGTCTTGTTTTATTTAATATTTGATGATACCATAGTGTTAACTACTTTATCTAAAATATGGATATTTTATAATGTTTTACATTTCAAAGACTAATAATGATGTAATAAAGACTACTTCAGTTCTTTCATATTGAAATATTTGTTTCAGAAGTATTCTAGGGACTGTCCTGACTTTTGGCTCATTTATGATTCATTTTCTAGTTTCAGAGTAATGGTTTTAGAATAAAATATGTAGATTGTTGCCAATTGTTTTTTTTTGGTGGTACCAGGGATTGAACCCAGGACCTTGTGCTTGCCAGGCAAGCAGTTATTCCACTGAGGTATCACCCAGCCCTGTTGCCAATATTGAAGTAGTCCATATTTGTATGGTTGTTTGCTAAATATTGTTTAAACATTGTTTCCCAACTTTAAACATATATTATGGGAAAGAAAATAATTATTGCCATCCAATAACCACATAAATGATGGTAACTGAACTCAATTGTGCACAAGATATTTCAAGATGTAAGCAGATGCTGTGTTAAGCACTTATGTCACCATCTTTTTTTTTCCCACTGGAAAACAGCTTTTGTTGTAACCCCCACCAGCCATCAAAGTGCTCCTGCTGCTACACGCCTTCTTCCTTGGCAATGTGGTCCTTCTTGAGCGGTTCCATGAACGCCTTCTTCTCCTCCATGGTCTGGAAGCGGCCATGGTCAAACTTGGAGGTGGTGTCAATGAACTTAAGGTCGATTTTCTCCAGAGCCTGCCGTTTGGTCTGCACCAGCAAGGACTTGCGGAGGGTGAGCACCCGCTTCTTGGTCCCCATCTTCATCATTGAAACAAGAACTCTGCTATTCATGCTGGGCTGTGATCCCAGCATTCAAGGCTGAGGCAGGAGGTTTGCTGTGAGTTTGAGACCAGCCTGGGCTACAAAGTGAGCTCAAGGCCAGTCTGAACTACACAGTGAGACCCTGTCTCAAAAAAACAAAATCCAAGCCAAAAGCAATAGAAACTCTGCTATTGCTAGTAAGAGAAAATAGTAATGAATTGTGTCTTGTTGCTCCTCTGAGTATTTCACATGAACTGTGTGATTTAATACTTGCAGCAAAGAATGAGGTTGTTTCTGTTTCTATCTCCGTTTCACAGGAGCAGGAAGATAGTGTGGCAGCATAAGCGCCTGACTGGCAAGCACAAGGTCCCAAGTTGGATCCCCCAAAAAGAAAAAATAAACAAATAAATAAAAAGAGAAAAACTGAAAAAAATTATTTCACAAAGGAGGAAATGGAGGTACAGAAAGGTTCAGTACTTTTTTCAAAGTCCCTAGTCAGGAATGCAATAAAATGATAGCATTTCTTTAAAATCACTATGCTTTCTGAGAAAATTAGGTTTAAAAATAAGCATTCTTTTGTTGCTAAAACTTTATGCTGAAGAACGGCCTGAGTCAAAGTCTCTGGTGAGTTGACCATACATCGTTGAGTAGGTTCACATGGAGCAGTTTAGTAGATGCTACTTTTTGACTTTTAATAAATCTTCTTTCAGTTTTAGTGAAGTTCGGAAATGGTAACACATTTTCAACAGCAGAACACAACACCAGAATATTTATTTTAGAATCTAATAGCAAAATCCAGGAAAATATACTTTGTTATTTTGTAAGACTGAAATTCTTGAATTTTTGAATTCATTTGAGTGTTTATAAAGTGAGTTTCAGACACTGAATGGACTTGCTAATGTGCTGTGTTTCTGGAATATAGAACCATGTGTACTAATTTTTTTGTATTATTAAAATTTACTATCGCTGATGAAAGATGTGAGATTGCAGGGGAACCTTACATCTGCCAGTATCCCATGTATTTGCAGGATGGACCTGCACATCCAGCATGTATACCTACGGCTACTCACTGTGATGATACTTTGGAAATGAAGATTCAACTCTTAATTTGCCACCTAGCTTTGGCCTTCAAGGTAAAAATGAGACCTTGGATCTTACTCTGACTGACTTTCTCCTGGCAAGGTGGAAATGTATATAGCCTGCCCCATCCAGCATTTTGTGGACACTAACGGCCAGGCAAACCAAACTCCTATGGGGATACATGGGTGGGGGAGTTCGTGTAATGTTGATAAAGACTCCAGGATATGCTAAAGAGACAAAATTTGAGCAGAAAGTTTTTAAAATCTTTTTTTCCCCTTATTTTTGACATAGAGTCTTGCTATTCAGCTCAGACTCATAGTAATCATCCTGTCTCAGCCTGTCTAGTGCTGGGATTATATCCGTGCACCACCACACCTGGTTTAGGTGACCAGCATGGTGTGTCTTGGGTCCAGGGTCAGCATGGGAATGCTGTACTGGGGATTGAATCTGGGTATTTGTGCTTGCCAGGCAGACATTTAGACTGCAAAGTGAGCTCAAGGCCAGCCTGAACTACACAGTAAGACCCTATCTCAAAAAAAAAAAAAAAAAAAAAAAAATCCAAGCCAAAAGCCCTTGAGCTTCAGCCCTTGAACAGAATTTTAAAGGATACACAAGACTTTAACAGAGATGACGTGAGGCAAGATCATTGTGCAGTAGCAGGAGGATGGGATGGGCCAGGTTAATAATAATCCCCAAATTCTTCAATCTCAGAATAATATGGGATAATTTATTTCCCCTATCTCCACCTCAGATTTCTCATTTGCAACTTTTTTGTGAGGATTAGGTGAAATTTTAAGAGAAGAGAAACAATAATTGAATGATTTTTATTCAATCAACTCAAACAATGAGTTCTCATTGTTTCTTCTGTAATTCTTAGGGGTTTTTACCAAGCTTCCTAGTTTCATTAATTTTTCTTTTCAGATTAAGGTTTCAAAGAAAAGTGTTCTGAAGTGAATCGGGTGGGAAGGGTAATAACAGGTATAATTGTTTTGTAATTTTTGGGGGATGATTTCCTATATGAAGAAAAGCAAAAGGTACAACATGTTTTGTCAAATGAATATAATTTCAGTTGGGAGATGAATATTTTTATTCCTGAGGAAAAGAGGTATCACCTGTGAGTGATGGTCATTACTTAATAGTACATTGAATGGCCAATAGGCCTGCTGGGGAGTGATCCAGGTGCATTTAAAAAAATGAAATTGGAAGGAAAGTGCTTTCCCTCTTGGTCCTTGTCACAGGTTGGAGCTTTGCCTTTTACATGAGTTGTGAAGATCATTAAAAATGCCTGGCAGAAGATGCAGAGGTTTTGGGCTCTATAGCAAGGCTAGGGAATACTGACTCATCTAACTGAATTACTAGACAAGCAGCACGGTGCCCAGAAATTAGGTCAGTGCCTGTAGCTGTGGAGAAAAGTATTTCTATGGGAGTGTGTGTGTGTGTGTGTGTGTGTGAGAGAGAGAGAGAGAGAGAGAGAGAGAGAGAGAGAGAGAGAGAGAGAGACAGAGACAGAGACAGAGAGAGAGAGAGAGAGAGGAACACTGAATTTATGGGAAATAATGAGATTCTATAGGAATTTGTCTCTGCTTAAATGTTTCTGTTTAAGCAGATTAATAAGGAATTAACACAGAAAAAGACATATTTTTATTTTTGTCTTAATAAATAATTTACTCTGAGTAATATTGAGCTGTATTCCATCCAGTTTTCTCTGAAGCACTGCTAATTTATTACTTTCTATATATTTGAAACTATATACATAAAACTTGAGCCCCTCTTCTAAAGAATAGTTAAAAGATGGGAATTGAGAATGTCTATATTAAATACAATCCATCCTGGAAATGTTCTGTTAAGAATCTTATTTTAATAATAGTTATATTAATTATTTTATCAGACAGTAATAGAGTAAAAAGTGACATATATTAAAATGCTCCCTTTGTAGGAAATGATCAATAACTATATATTTTTTTCATTTTTGTACTTGGTATAGGGTCCTACTATGCAGTGTGGACTTGCAGTGATCCTCCTGTTTTCAGCCTCCCTAGCACTGAGATTACAGGCATGGATCACCACACACAGACTGGGTCACCAGCTCAGCACACCTTAGGGGCAGGGCTGGCACTTAGTCCACTGAGCTATCTTGCTGATCCATTTGGGTTGCTTCCCATATTTAGCTATGATTGGTTATGCTGCTATGAACATGGGGGCACATATATTGCTGTGGTATGATGTTTTCGGTTCATTTGGAAAAATACCCAGAAGGGGAATAGCTGGTTTGAATGGGACCTCTTACCCTAGATTTTTGAGAATTCTCCAAACTGATTTTCATAGCAGTTGTACAGCCTACATGCCCATCAATAGCAGAGAAGGGTTCCTTTTACCTCATATCCCCTCAAACATTTATTATTGGGTAACATCTTTAAAAATTTTTTTTGAAGACAGTACAACATATTATTAAAACAGAAAAATTATAAGTGAAAAATTATCGTACCCTTCAGATTCCATTTTCTCTTTCAAGTTCTCACACTAAGGTGATAATACAATGTTTGCACATGCAGGTCTGATTATTTCACTTAACAATGTGGCCTGTAGTTGCATGCATTTACTGTAAAAAACTTCTTTCAAAGTCAGTGAGGACTCAGGACATAGGAGAACCTGTAACATCCTATAACTGAGTTGTGTCCCAAATTTTCGTATCAATGGAGCCACAGAAGAAAGTGATCAATGATGTAGAATGTGCCTAAGGAGAGTCACATGGAGAGGAAACATTCTCTGAGCCTTTTCCAGAAAGCAAATTGGTCAAACAATGGCCATGACTCATCCATAGAGCTGACACTGATAAAGGATTTACAAACTATGGTACAGGGTTCCAGGGTAAATCCTGAGGGGATTTGACTGGCCTTGTTAGACACAAGTTACATTTCTTGTTGTATATGTTTTGCTTTATCTTGATCTTAACTGTCCAGCAAAAAAGTGTAAAGATGAGGTAAAAAAGTAGAGCCTTATTAATGTGCTGAGCTGTAAAAAAAGTTGTTGCTCAGGTCAACAATTTCTGACATTGCCAATCCTACGGATAACCCACTACTGTTATGAACTACTGGACTATATTGGAATATTTTGCTGAATTCACACACCTCCAATATTTAATGACAATGGAATACCCTTCTCTGACAAAACTAAACAAAAAAGGGGGATACAAATGAACGACCATTTTGTATCTGTATATTCAAAATAGGATAGATATACAGCTACATTCTCTTAATTCAATGAATAGAAAGATATGTTCTCATAGTGTATCAGGATATCATGCATCTTGTACTATGAATAACCCCTAAGAAGACAAAAATATGCAATGTATTAATTTTTGAAACTCTCCTACTAATAGGTTTTGACACTCTGTCATTGCTATTTGTTTCTCAATAAAATTATTATAAAAATACTTCTTGATGATAGTCATTTTTTTGGGTGAGATAGAACCTTAGTGTTGTTTTAATTTGTATTTCTCAAATGGCCAATGATGTTAAATATCTTTTCATGTATTTACTTAGCATATATATATATATATATATATATATATATATATATATATATATATATATATATATATATAGTTTAGGTTGGCTTTGAGCTCACTTTATAGCCCAGCTTGAGCTCACAATGATCCTTCTGTTTGTGTCTCCTGAGTGCTGGGGTTACGGGCTCAGTGAAAAACAGAAATTTCATACAATAATAAGAATAAAAAGAAAAAATTAATATTGTTGAATTCATTTTATTTTGTTTAGTGAAATTTTGTATTATTTCTAATGCTGTTTTTTCTATAACTATTCTCAGTATCTATTGTACCCTTCAGTTAGTACAAATACTACTACTTCTACTACTACTACTAATAATAATACAACTGAAAAGTTCAGATTTTGTCATTTAATGTGATGTTGGCTGTTGGTTTTTCAAAGATGGCTTTTATCAGCTTGAGGTAATGTCCGGCGCCGCTCCCGTCCCGCGGAAGAAGACACTAAGACACCTTGTAACGGGTTCAGCAAGCCTTTATGGATCGGGATGCAAGCCTCTACATGCGTCCGCTTACAGCGGCGTCCTACGTGCAAGCAACAATGAACTTCCTGCCAGAGCGAGCTATATAGGTTTCATAGATCAATCACAGTTGTACATGTGTTCGC